>JAMKQA010022809.1:0-22807 GCA_024699735.1 Posidonia australis
AATCTGCTAGGATTTCGGCATACCGAATTCCTCGCAGACAGGGCACACTCTATTCCGCAACGACGGAAATCGCCCAAAGTGGGAGTCCCGATCGGACCACCCAAACATGCATCATAAATTTCCATAAAATCAAGGGGTGTAGACCCTCAAGTCTACTTCAAAACCCCTCAAACCAATCACAAATCCATTAAGCATGCTGCTCTAACGAAAATCATCAAGACATAGAGCTCAAAAACAAATACTGTAGCATGCTTCTCATTCATCCATGAAAACCACACAAAAAGCCCACAAATCAACATGATAGCATCATAAACATGCTAATCAACACATTCAAAATCACATACCAATTTTCTACAATTTTTCATGCATTTATTCCTATTTTATGCATTAAATCCTACTTTAACCCACAGACAAAAATGAAATGAGGAGGAAGTCGCGTACCTCCTCAAGCCACCGACGACCCTTACCACACTCCGGCAAGCCTCCTCAAGCTCCAGCGAGACTCTCCTGCCGGCGGATCACATGGACATCCACCGCCTCCTCCCACGATTGCGCGCACACGGTTCTTCCTCTCCCCCCTTCTCCTCACGTCACAGCTCACCACCGGCCATTCGCCTCTCCCACGTCCCGCCAGCCGCCCATCGCGTCGGAGATGACACGGAGGCACGTGCCGTTGGGTGGTGGTGGCACGGGCTGGTGGAGGGTAATGGGGAAGGAGACAGGTGTGAGCTCGTGAGTGGGAGAAGAAAGATAAAGAAAGAAAAGGAAAAGAATGGGCACGTAAACCGAGGCGACTGTGCATCCTCAAACCGGACTCCAAATAGGTCCCAAATCACAACCTGATGCACAGCAAACCACCCACAACCACACACAACCAAGAAACAACAGATTACCCATTAATAAATCATTAAACACAATATTACAAATAATACATGGTTTATTATAAAAATGGATAATCAGGCCCTGATGTTACACTATGGTACAGAAACTGGTGTTTTCGCAGAAATGCATGTTCAATGCCCTCTAAAGGAACCTTGCTGGATCCTTGCTATAATTGTGCTCCGAAGGGTAGAACCTTGCTAGGCATAGGTTGCTCGATGAAGCGTATCGGTCTAGGTACACTATTCACCCTGGGAGTGCAAAGATGTACCGAGACCTGAAGTGGGACTTTTGGTGGCCTAGCATAAAGAGAGATGTTGCTGACCATGTGGCGAGGTGTACAACCTACCAGTTGATCAAGGAAGAGTACCAAAGACTTGGAGGGACCCTACAGCCGTTAAATATTTCTGTGTGGAAGTGGGAGCACATCTCAATGGACTTCGTGATTGGTTTGCCACGGACTTAGAAGAAGAACGACACCGTGGTTGATCGTGGATCGGCTAACAAAGTCTGCTCACTTCCTAGCCATTCGAGTGAAGCTTTCGATGCACCGCCTGGTAGAGTTGTATGTATCTGAGGTGGTTAGGCGATGCAGATCGCTGATAGCTGGAGCAAGGTGGGTGAGCATCAGTTGATTGGTCTTGATCTTGTGCTGCTGTATGCAGGCATGGTGGATTTGATCCGTAGTAGGTTGTTGGCTGCACAGAGTCGGCCGAAGAGCTATGCCAATAGGAGGCGAAGGTCGTTGGAGTTTTTGGTGGGAGACTATGTGTTCCTAAAGGTGTCGTCGACCAAGGGTGCCATGCGGTTAGGGAAGCGTGGCAAGCTGAGTCCTCGTTATATTGGCCTGTACCAGATTTCCAATGGATCAGTGAGGTTGCTTATTGGTTGGATCTACAACCAGAGATGTCGTCCATGCACGACGTGTTCCATGTCTCTATGTTGAGGAAGTGCCTGGTTGATGCATCTTATGTGAATCCAATTCGGACGGACAGAAGGGCTCCAGGATGATCTGTCCTTTTTAGAGGATGTCGTCGAGATTATTGATTGCAAGGAGTAGGTGCTGCGGAACAAGGTGATTTCGTCGATTTTGGTGCGGTGGTGGCATCATGGAGCTGAGGAGTCCATTTGGGAACGTGAGGAATCCATCCTAGCCCAGTACCCATATCTTTTTGGCTACTGATTTCAGGGGCAAAATCTTCTTTTAAGCGGGTTAGGATGTAACACTCGTAAATTCATTTTTTTAATTATTTACATTTTAATGAATTTATTCTTGGACGGGTGTTACTGTTCAAGGGCATGTTTGTGTGGTTTTGTGTTTTTAGGCTTAGGCCTCGTCGACCGGCTTCTGATTGTGTGTTCTTGTGCGTAGTTTGACACTATGCAATATGGCACTGTGCGTGTGGGGCCCAGGTGTGGGTCCATGTGGGGCTCACGTTTGTGGGCCTGTTGGTTGGTGTGAGTTGGTGGTGTGAGTTGGTGTGCTCGTGTGGCTTGTGGTAGGCGGGGTGCGCAGTTGTGGCTGCACTTAGTTACCACTTGCATGTCTTTATAAGCCCATGAGCATGGCCACGACCAGCCCACCCTTTCTCTCCTCCTCTTTCCGCTCCTCTTCTCGTCCCGAGCATGCCACTCCCTTCCCTCTCCTTCCACTCGTTCTCTCCCTCCACTCACCTCCCTCCCCCTTCCCCACTCTCTCCCTCTCTTTCACTCTCCCTCCCCTGTCCCTCCTCCCCTACTTCTCCCCTCCTCTATTCAGCATGCTTAAGGGCCAGCAGCAACGTGCGGCGGCATGCGGTGGTGCATGGAGCTCTGAAGTTGCGTCCTCGAGGTCGAGGAAGCTCCCGTAGACGTCGTGGTTACTGGTGGCACCAGCGGTTGGCTTCAGATCGTCGGAACATTTCTTAGGTACGCACCTCTAACCCGTGTATAGAGTGCATGAAATTTGTAGAAATTGATAGGATTGTATGGAATCTAGGTAAATTTACATTCCTAGAATTTATTGAGATTTTTATGAGAATTTATTGTAGATTTATGGATATTTATGCTGGTGGATATGAGGTTTGGGTCGTTTTGACCCTTATGCCTTTGCGATTTTATATCTTGATGCATGGTGAATGGTTTTTGGTTTTGTTTGTTGGGTTTTGGAGTAGACTCAAGAGTCTACATCTTATGTTTTATGTGTGATTTTTGGTGTTTATGCTAGGGGTCCAATAAGAGGTCCCAGTTGGGCAATTTTTGAACAGTAGGGTTGGGTTGTTTTCTGTTTTTCATTAAATTCGACATACCCAACAATTTTGGTATGCCATTTTTCAGTCAGTTTTGGTCTTCTAGTCAAAATTCTGTCGTCTGATTTTGGGCAATTGACCGAATCAGTGGATTTCGATCGACCGAACCGTCTTCGGCATTCTGACTTTGGCCTAAGTGTTGGCCGAACTAGGGATTTTTGGCATACCGAACCTATTTTTCGGCATGCCTAATCAGGGCCCAATTGCTTTTATAAAATGAGATTTCTGAGGGTTTTCTGGATTGGGTTGTTTGTCCCTTTGAGATGGGATTGTGGGCTGTCAGTGGTGGTCCCTTGGGACACTTGATATGCCATTTTGCTGAGGTTTTTGAGGAGTTTTCAAAGATATAAAATGGTTTTGGAAAATGATTTTCAAAGAGATGGTTGGCCCATTTTGGAAAATGTTTTCCTTGTCTTCTATGTGCAAGTTGAGACAGTGTGAGACCGTGTCGTCGAGACCAATGAATGTGACGACAATCTCAGGTGGTCGGGCACATCTCCTTAGTCGAGGTTGGGGGCCGAGATACCTGAGGTTGAGGGGTGTCCAGTCTTGGAGGTATGAGACTCCTTGACTGTCGTCTCGAGGCTAGAGTTGTGGTCCATCGGTTGAGGTGTCTTATGGCATGATGGGGAGGTATGATACTTCTGCTGTAGCTGTGAGCACTGAGGCTCGAGTGTTGTCAGATGTGGAGGTATGATACTCCCTCCTAAGCACTGTGTGTGGAGGACGCCGTGAGGAGGCGTACCCTATGATGGCCAGTGCGGGTGGGACACGTGCCCCGTAGCTAGTAGCATCCTGAGAGACAGGATAACCTTTCCATGGAGGGATTGGCTTTGTGAGGGTTCTTCAGAGAGGGAAAATCACAGGACGGTGAACGCTCCTGCACAGGATGGCCGTAACCGTGGCAGTGTAGAACACTGTGGTCACTCCTCAGCGGACTGCGTGTGGCCATAGTTAGGTTGCCTAGTGTCTTCTTCCTGACTCACTGTGTGTGGTTTTGGCCATTGAGGGCCTTTGCTTGTGGTTTTGGCTACTAGAGCCTCAGTTGTGGTTTAGGCCAGTGTGGGCCTGATTCATGGGATTTCTGAAAAAATAGTTTGCTAAATGAATTTAAAAAGAAAATTTATTATGATTTGTTTTCCACTGTTTTCGTGGGGTGCATACTAGGTGACTTCTGTCACTCATGCGTTTCCTTGTGGTTTTAGTTTGCTAGTGCAGACCAGTGATTGCAGTAACATAGTGTATATAATTTGGAGTCTCCTAACCGCACATACAAGTTCCTGGTAGATGATATTTTTTTGTTAGCCTTTAACTTTCCTGTAATTTAATTTGTTTAAATTATTAGGAAAATTTTTGGACTTGACAGTCCCAATATGCTTTATAGACAATTAATCATTTTGGATTCTTTCATTCATTACTAGGAACTTAATGTCTATGTACTTAAACTTTGAAATGCTCCTATTGTTATTGGAATATAGCACTGCAGATTTATTGTTGCAATATAACTTAAGTGGTCTTTCAATTCCATCTACAATTTATAGACCCATGACAGAATTCCTTAGCCATATTCCTTGATTGGATGCCTCATAGCATGCTATGTACTCATCTACCGTAGTGGAAGGGGCTATAAGTGTTTTCTTGACACTTTTCCAATATATAACTCCACAAGCTAACAAGTATACATAGCCTGAAGTGGATCTGTGACTGTCTTGGCATCCACCAAAATCGGAGTCAGAATATCCAATGATCTTTAGCTGATCCAATTTCCTGTACATAAGTGCGAAGTCTTTTGTTCTTTGCAAATACCGCATGACCCACTTAATAGCATTTCAGTGATCCATACCTAGATTGTTTAAGTATCTTTCTAACATGTCAACAATGTACGTAAGATCTAGACACATACAAACCTGAACATACATAAGACTCTCAACTACCAAATGTTATGCATTTTCTTATGTTCAAAATCATTCTTAGGGCACTATTTGAGACTAAATTTGTCTCCCTTAGCCATAAGGGTATTTCCTGACTTGCACCCACTCATGCTATATCTTTTAAGGACTTTTTCAATATAGTTCTTTTGAGATAATCCAAGAATACCTTGAGAACAATCTCAAAGTATTTGGATTCCTAATACAAAAGAAGCTTCACCAACATCTTTCATCTCAAATTTGTTTGAGAGAAATTTCTTGGTTTCTTTAAGTAAATCCATATCATTAGTGGCAAGAAGTATGTCATCATCATATAAGACTAGGAAAATACATTTACTCCTACTGAACTTATGGTATACACAATCATCTACCAAATTCACCTTAAAACCGAACGAGATGACAACTTGATGAAATTTGTGATACCATTGACGAGATACTTGTTTTAAACCATAAATGGACTTCTTAAGTTTGCAAATTATTTTCTTTGCCTCACCTAACGCAAAGTGTTCTGGTTGTACCATCTACATCGTTTCATCAATGTCACCATTGAGAAACGCCATTCTAACGTCCATTTGGTGTAGCTCAAGGTCATAATAAGCAACTACTATCATAATAATTCGAAAAGAGTCTTTCGATGATACCAAAGAGAAAGTATCATTATAGTCAATGCCTTCCTTTTAAATAAAATCCTTAGCGACAAGACAAGCCTTATATCTTTCCACATTACTCTACGAATCTCTTTTGGTCTTAAATATCCATTTGCAACCAATGGGCTTCGCGCTTTCAGGTAATAAGACAATATCCCAAACGTCATTGTCCTTCATGGATTTATACTTATCATTCATGGCATCTATCCACTTTTAAGGATCGAAACTATTGATTGCTTAGTGGACATTAAATTGAATCATCATCCATCAAGTCATTACCAACTTGATGTTCATGGAGAAATGCGACATAATCATCTAAAATCGCACTTCTCTTCTCTCTAGTGGACCTCCTAAGTGGCATTGGCTTCTGAGGGAGTTGAGTTTGTTCTACTGGAACAGGAAGAGGATCAACAATGTCTTGTTATGGATTTGCCTCTTGAACAATGTCAGGAATTAATTCCTGATCATCGTCAATAGTAATTGTAGGAAGAGAAATAAATTCCTCTTCAATGATAATGTATCTACTACTATCTTCCCTCTCAAACTTTACTTTCTCAAGAAACTTAAACATTACCCATATCAAAAAAAGACCTAGTAGTAGGATTATAAAACATAAAGTCCCTAGACCTTTTAGAATATCCAACAAAGTGGCAGCTAACGGTCCTTGAATCTAGTTTGTTTTCATTAGGCTTGTAAGGCCTAACCTCAGTTGGACAACCCCACGCATGAAGATGCCTAATATTGGGTTTCTTCTCAACCAATAATTCATAGGGGATTTTAGCCACTACCTTAGTCTGTACTCTAT
This sequence comes from Posidonia australis, assembly GCA_024699735.1. NCBI lineage: Eukaryota > Viridiplantae > Streptophyta > Magnoliopsida > Alismatales > Posidoniaceae > Posidonia > Posidonia australis. The sequence goes on from JAMKQA010022809.1 coordinate 6,548, forward strand.
TTAAAATATAAGCTGCAATCTTAACTGCCTCGCCCCACAAAAATTCTAGTAAGGTAGAATGACTAATCATATTCCTCACTATATCCTTAAGTGTCCTATTAAGCCTCTCAGCAACACCATTCATGGTTGGAGAACCAGACATGGTGTATTGAGGATCAATACTACATTCTTCTAGGAATTTGACAAATAGGCATGGACATTATTCACCAGATCCGTCATATCTACCAAAGAACTTATCACTACGATTAGATCAAATGGCTTTAACTCTTTTGTTGAGTTGATTTTCATCTTCAACCTTAAATTATTTGAACACATCCAAGGTCTGTGATTTTTCATGAATAAGATATAGGTAGCTATAACGTGAATAGTCGTCTATGAACATAATAAAGTGATGTTGACTATTTCAAGATGCCATAGGGAACAGTCCACAAATATCCGTATGTATTAGCTCTAAGACCTTTGAATACCTATCGGCACCTAATCTTTTGACATTCGTTTATTTTCCTTTGATACACTTAATGAAAATTTGGAAATCTACTAAATCAAGAGGAAGTATTTTTTTTGACACAAGCCTTTCTAATATTTGTTTAGAAATATGTCCTAAATGCTTATGCCATAACAAAGTAGAATCCTCGAGATATAGAATGTAAGGATTCATTAATAGAAACTATTATATCAAGCAAATATAAATTGTCATTATTTACCAAAAACCAGTACCAGTAAGATTAGAATTTTGAGAAGCACTCAAATTTCCATTTCCTTGAATACAAGAATAACCAAATTTGTCCAATATAGAAACAGAAATTAAATTCTGACTAAAAGAGGATACAAGAAATGTCTCTTTCAAATCCTAAAAAAAACCAATTTGTAATAACAATCTAAAATGAGCAATAGCTTCCACTTGAACTTCATTGCCGTCACCCACGAAGATGTATCTCTCGCCATCACTTGGCGTCCGATAACTTAGGCAACCCTGCATTGACACACTTATGTGAGTAGTAGCACCAGAATCTATCCACCAAATGTGTTGAGGAACATAAGTAATATTAACTTTAAAACAAATTAAAGCAAAAGATGTACTTTTCTTAGTACACTATGCATGATACTTGGTACAATCAATCTTCTTGTGCCCACCCTTCTTGCAAAAATGATAAGTAAACTCAATCTGCCTCTTTTGCTTCTTGTGTGAAACCACCACATCTTCATTGGACTGTAATTTGTTTTTGCCTTTATCCTTAGAATTAGATGTGTAACATCTAGGCCTAATTATCAATTTTGTTGTAAACCATGTAATTAATTGTAATATTTGAATATGGTTTACTAATGGATAGTGTGATTTGTTTTGGGTGGTTGTTGTGGTGTCCCTCTCTTTGTAGCTTGTGGGGTTGTTTCCCTGGTTGTGTAATTCTAGTGTTGTGCCTGAGTGTGTGGGACCCAAGTTGGACCCTAGTCAACCCAAGCATAGTGCCCCCACTCACGAGCCTTTCCTCCCCACCTCTCTTCTTCCTTCTTCCCAGCTCACTCGTGTCTCGACAAGGGACTCATGCTCGTCCCATCCCCTCCATAGGTAGCCATGGCAGAGGGCATCAGTGGGATTTGAGGGTGGCAACAAGCGGGGTGGAGGAGATAAAGAGGGAGGGAATGGTGCATAGGAGAAGGGGAACTAGCGGAGAGAGAGAGATGAGGTGGTTGTGCTGAGGGGAGTAGAAGCCTTGTGTGCACAATTCGCTGGTGGGAGAGACTTTGCCGAAGGCAAGGAGAGGCTCGTTGAGGTGTGAGTAGGTTGCCGGAGTGCCAAGCAAGGTACGTAGCCTTCCCTTTCCTCCCTCTCTACTTGTTTTGGATAAATGGTATAATGGCATGAAAATGGCAAAACAATGCCTGTTAAATCATGGAAAATTGGTAGAAATGATGGGAATGTGATGAATATCACGGATGTGTAGAGATCCTGTGGTTAGGAGTAATTTCATTGATTTTTATGAATGATATGCCATGTTATGTGTTTTGCGCTCTTATTGGTTTTGATTTTATTCCAAGGGCTATGACAAATGGATTTGAATGATGTTTGTCCCAAATGGTAGGAAACTTAGGGCCCTACATTTTGTGATTTTAGTATGATTTGTAGTTGGTCGAAAATGGATCCGCTGGAGGTCCCAATTTCAGCAAATAGATGGCTAGGGCTTAGGGGTGGCTTTCTAGAAGCAGGCATTTTGGCATGCTGAATTGGGTTCGACATACCGTTTTATTGTTAGTTTTTGACCAAAGCTCTAAGTTCGGTAGATTGAAATGTTTCGATCTTTTGTTTCAGGAGATTTTGGTTGACCCAATGTTTCGATCGACCGAAGTAGGGCTTTTTGGAGGACCAAATCCGAAGTTTCAGTCGACCGTTCTAGGCGATGGATGTCTGGTTCGGTCTATCAAACTAGGCCCTTGGCCAATATGAATAAATGTGTATTTAAAATGAGAACAGATGGTTTTAAATGAATAATGGGCATGTATTAGTGATGTTTCCCATGTTGAAGGCATGGAGGAATATAGAATTTAAATTAAATGAACTTGTATGATGGTTATACATGATTTTGGGAATGTCACGCCCCAAATTTTTCCATAATAATTTAAAGTAAATTAAATTATAGGAAAATTAAAGCTAAACAGAAAATATCAAACTACGAAGAACCTGTGTGTTGAGCTACGAGACTTCGATCTATATGCACTATGCTAAACATTCTACGTGCTTGCACCTGCAACCCAAAAACACGTAGAATACGCATGAGTGACAGAAGTCACCCAGCACGCACCCCACAGAAAATGGCAAGAAAATGAAATCATAATTAATTTTCTTTTAAATTCATTTCGCAAACCAATTTCTCTAACACCCTACAAACCAAGCCCACACCAGCCAAAACCACAAGCAAAGGCCCTCAATGGCCAAAACAACACGTAGTGAGTCGAGATGCCCGACACCAGGCAAACTAACTCTGGCCACAAGCAGTCTACCAAGGAGCGACCACAGTATTTTGCATTGCTATGGTGTGCCACCCTGTGTAGGAGCCAACCACCGTCTCGCAATTCTCCCACTTGGAGAACCCTCACTAAGCCAACCATTCCTTGGAAAGACTATCCTGTCTCTCAAGACGCTACTAGCTACGAGGCACAATCTCATCTCAAAGGGACAAAACAAACCAATCTGAGAAACCCATGGAAATCAGATTTTTATAAAAATATCTGGACCCTGATTTGACATGCCGAAAATTAGGTTCGGTATGCCGAAAATTCCTGGTTCGGTGATCGATTTGGATCCGTCGACCGAATCAGGTCAACGGTCAACACTCAGGCCAAAATCGGTATACCAAAAATGGTTCGGTCGACCGAAATCTACTAATTCAGTTGACCATCTAAAACCAGACAATTGAATTTCGGCCAATGGACAGAAACTGATAGAGAAACAGCATACCAAAATGGTTTAGTATGTCGATTTCTGTGAAAACTAGAAAACGGCCCAAACTCAAACATTCGAAATCACCCAAAGTGGGACCTACGATCGAATCTGCAAAATAAACACCAAAAATCTCACGTAAAACATAAGATGTAGACCCTTGAGTCTACTCTAAATCCCAACAAACAAAACCAAAATCGATTCACCTTGCATCAAGATATAAATTCACAAAGGCATGAGGGTCAAAATGACCCAAACCACAACCACTGTCATAAATATCAATAAAATCACAATAAATTCTCATAAATTCACAATAAATTCTAGGAATATAAATTTACCTAGATTTCATGCAATCGTATCAATTTCTACCATTTTCATGCTCTCTATTCATGGGTTGGAGGTGCGTATCTGAGAAACGCTCTCTAACGGTCCTCCAGCCAACTCCGTTGATCCCAACCCTCGCCGGGGCTCTCTCGACCACAGGGGCACACCAATTGAGCTCCACATGCCACCATGAGCCTCTGCACGCCTCCGCCTCTCGTTCTCCCACTCTCAGGCTCTCTCTCTGTTCCTCACCTACACCCAGCAGTAGAGATGTGAAGGAGGAATGAAGAAGAAGAAGGAGAAGGAATGGAGGGGGAAAAGGGAAGGAGGGAAAGGACACTCGACTAGGCTCTGGTGTTCCGCATCGCTCGGTCACTATTAGAAATAGGGGAGGAGAAGTTGGTGAGGAGGAGAAGTTGGTGAGGAGGAGAAGAGAGGGAGGTGTGCTAGAGATGACTCGCCCCATGCAAGCGTCTTATACACGGGGGTGGAAGTCACTACACATGCACACCTACACATCTCTAACCACAAGACGCACTGCATGAGCTAATGACTCCCCGCACCAAACACCACAATGTGGGCCCCACCCCTGGGCCCCACAAGCACAATGCCATAATGCACAGTGCCAATCACACATAGGAACACACAAACAGAAGCTGGCCCACGAGGCCCATGCCTAAAAGCACAAAACCACACAAACGGGCCTCAGAACAGTAACACCCGTCCAAGAATAAATTCATTAAAATGTAAATAATTACAAAATGAATTTTACGGGTGTTACAAGGCATGAGACCCATTAAGAGTTGAAGTGCTTTATTGATGTTTTAAGCATGTATTGATGATAGTAAATCCATGTAAATGACAAGAGGTAAATATGGAATTGTTTCTAATATAAGAAAAACCCTAATGCTTATGAAAGTGAATTATGTATTATTCTAGATCCACGTAGTGATAGGGTAATACTACTAGGGGCTATGGACCCCGATGAGACCAGTTAGCCCAATCGTGGTTGTCGAGGTTCCAGATTCATGAAGATTGCATGGTTGCCGAGGTTTGATTGATGAGGTTTGATTGATGAGGTTTGATGGAAAGAGACTAGGTTACTCCCACTTAAGATTGTGTTGATTGGACCTAGGAATGAGAGTACCAGGTGTCGAGACACTTTTGGGGTGCTAAGAAAGGCGTCTCTCCATACATTTTAAATAAATGAGATTGAGGCTTGTTGGCTGGGGTGGTCGTCCTCCCGCATGGGGAAGGGTATCGTGGCAGTGCAGGTTGGAGATTTTTGTGCCTTGCGTTTTGCTTATGGCCTGGTCACTTCTGATCAATGTGGCACTAGTGATTTGTGATTGATGTGTGTGTTGTGGTTTTGAGCTAGAAATGATTTGTGTTTGGCTTATGGATTTAGCCAGCTTCTAGCCAAGATGAGTTCTGGTTTTGAGCCAGTTGCTAGCCAAGTGTGGTTTTATTGTTTTGGGCTGGATCTAGTCGAAAATGTGGTTTTTCAAGATGCATAAAATATTTTCAAATGCATTGATTTATATAAGAGAAAATGTTTAAGAAAGACATGGTCTTGGAAAAGAGATCCCCAAGGATTTTTGGTGGTGGAACAAATTCCACGTTTTCTGTGAATCGGTTTTGAGTAATTACTGAAGGCTCTAGTTTTGGTTTTGTTTAAGTGAGATAGAGAGTTTTCTCTAGATTTTTGGTAGTTTTTGCTGTGGTTTCTCGTGTGGTCGCGTATTGGGTGATGTAGATGTCACTCATGCGTGTTTTGTTTGTGTGTTCTTGGCTTTTCAGGTGGGCAGCTATTGAAGTGTAGTCTAAGTTCCAGTGCTCAAGTTTCCAAAGCCAGCAGCTGCACGCCATACTTGGGTAGTTGTTCAACCCTTTTTAGTTATTTTAATCATTAAATTATTGTGTAGACACCCCATTTTGGTAGCCGCTCGCAGCAGATTTTTTCTTAGAAGAGCACGCTCCAGCGACAACGAGGCACTTAACCCCTCCTAAACCCATTTTACCCTAAAACAAACCCAAGCACCCTAAATCTGCCCAAAACATTGACCCACAAACCCTAAACACCAAGTCCAACTCCTAAAATCCAGCTTGTGTGCTCTATGCCAGTGGGATGCACGGCCCAATTGCGTAGCCTAATCACGCGTCGTGGATGCACGTGATAACCAGGGCTGTCTCGCGTGAGTCGCTCGATCCGTCGCTATCATCGTACCTTGTACAAGCCACAATGCTATGTCGCTTTGCTGCTGTCTCCCATGCCTGACACACCCTACTACAACCACGCCCTACCATAGCCCTACCATGCCCTCGCCTAGCCCTGCTCTCGCCACCCACAAATGAGCCATGCCCTACCACCAACCGCTTGAGCACACCGGTGACCCCAGCACGCCACCTCGCCTACACATGCCACCACCTCCTCCAAATGACCTCCCCAGTAGGACGAGCTCTCGATCTTGCCTCTCTTGGATCGCTGGCCCCTTTGGAACGCAACTCTAAGCTCTAGCCATCCATGAGCAACCACCATCGCTAGCCAACATTTCAACCGTCACTTTACCACTTCCAGCCATCCAGTATACATCGCACCTTCCTCTCGACCAGGTACCCTCCACCTTGCACTAGAGCATACCCAAACCTTCAACAGTGCCTCCCCTCTCGCCGAGGCACTCCCCAAGCCAACCATCTCCATCGCTGACTGGAATTTCCACCACCCGTCCACTACACCCAATCCACCCATACACAATACTAGCCCTCTGCATTCCAACACCAAATCATCCACCAACACGACCATAGCCCTCCGGACCTGGCTCCGTTGCCCCGAGCGTCGATGCCTCTAGAGCAGCCACCATGAGCCTTCCTGGAGGGGACAACCCATCTCATAGGTATCTCTCTTCCTCTACTAAGCATGCGTTTGTGTGTTTTATTTTGTGTTTGTCGTCGTACATTGCACTTTCACCATGAATTTTGTGTGGATTCCCTATTTACATTATTAGTCTTGCATCATACATATCACCTCCTCCACTTTCGACGACGTCAAAAACCATCTCCAGCGACGTAGGTGGGGGAAAACAACTACCTGACCCATCATGCATTCAAGCACATAGGAACATTTCCCAGCACCCCCTCAAGCTCATGCATGCATAGCATCCATTTTAGGGTCACGGCATGTGGGTCTGCAATTCGGCAAAGCTCGTAGTTCTGTTCTGTTTCCAGCAGTGCGCCAAATTTACGTGTATGACATGCACGGTTCCGCCAGGGACAGAACAAGCTGTCGTGTTGAGCTCTAGTACACCCACCTCATTCATTTGTCCACCCCATATCCATGCATCCTAGGACCTAACCCAGGGCATGCATTTATTCACGATAGTCTACTCTAGATCCCTATGCATTCAATTAGTCATTTGCACCACCATATACCACCTAGGAGCGGGGCAAAACTCACTAGCTCACTGCCCTATTCAGTCTCCAACAACCGTGTCCCGATTGTGCATGTGACTTGTGCGATGGACATGTGCGGGTCTGCTAGGGTTAAAATAGGCAGCTGGCCTAAGCCCTTGTCCACTTGCTCCATCCATTTTTACACCTCATATCCATACATCAAGGCAAATGCACTTTCATCTACATTAATTATGCTTATGACTTATACCATCATTCATGATATACCACATTGCTCACTCCTAGTACTCTATATTTGATCACATACATTCATATCACTGTACAACATTGACCCAAATCCTCCTCATGCACCATGAAATTCACATCATGTGTCGTGACATACTTGCATTTAGGCGCGATGATGATTACTATGTCAGATCCTTTTGACCGACGGTCTAGGATTCACATAGCGTTTCTGAGCACACCTAGATCATATCATTTCCGCCTCATTCACTTTTGCAACAGCATAACATACAACATACATACACTTAGACTTAGCAAGCATACAAGATCATTTGCATTGGTGACACAGAAGCAAGCGAAAAGCCTAGAAAGATCGATTTCTCGGGCATATGGGGGTGCCTAACACCTTTCCCATGCGTAACAAGAGTCCTTACCCTTTCTCTGGCTCGCAATGTCCAATGTGTTGCATCCATTAGGCACAGAGCATGCACACAAATTCATATATGCATTTGCATTCATTTTGCATTGTTTTTCTCGTGTATTATTGCATTCATTTTCCTTTTTTTTCCAGTTTTAAAAGATTAGGTGGCGACTCCATTTTTTGTCCTTATCGTTTCTTTTTCTGTGTTTTTTTCTTCTGTGTCTTTGAGTCAAGTGTCCTTTCTCGGATTCACCATCTTCGCCATGACCTTTTCGGTTCTTCGCGTGTTCCCTCGCCCCGATGGCTCGATTCCGACATGGTCACGTATTGTAATGGGGTTGTGATACTATTTAGGTAGCATGTCTAGGTTCGAGGGCATTACAAAATGCCATGTGAGCTTTTTTAGTCTTATCTTGCTTTGGTCTTTCTTCCTCTTGCATACAATGAGAAATGAGCTCATTAACAGTCCATTTATCTTTCAAACAGTTATAACTGATCTTAAACTGATTGAATTATTGAGGAAGAGAGATCAAAACTAAGTGCATGAGCAAGTCCTCCGACAACTCTAAATTAAGTGCCTTTAGCTTTGTAGTGATGTTAGACATCTCAAAAATATACTCTTGTATGTTTCCCTTTGCCTTGTACCTCATAGAAATCAAATTTGCAAATAAAATACAAATTTTCACCTTTTCATTCTTTGCAAACCATTGTAACGACCCCCAAGTCGCTACCACAAAAACTAGCTACAAATTTCCATTTTTATCTTTGTTTTTGACCAACTAAGGCTAAGTACTCTCAATAGGAAATAAAACTAATAAACAACAGAAATAAACTAAACTAGCACTCACCTGGAACCCTGATGTGTGGTGGCGTGACTCCTCCTATATGCACTAGCAACCAACAGCTACTATCCTACACTTGCCAAAAACACACAAAACAAAGCACACGTGAGTGACCACTCAACGGTCACCCAGCACGCACCTCACCTACAACTCGACAACCTATGTCGAGGGCAACCAAGCACAGGCATCACACCTGGATGGCGACAAGCAAAAAGGGCAATCAACAAATGCCCAGCACATAAGCACTGACATCCCTCTCGAATGTTGCAACACCAAACTAGGTAGTCTACAACTGCCTGGCAGGCCACAAAATCACAAAACAATGCCTTTAAAACCATTCTTTTTTTTCCCTTTGCAAAACCATGTGTGTGCACTTTTTAAAACTGTTTATGCAAGATCGAGAAAGCTACTCTTGCCATCTCAAGCCCAAAACAACACCAAAAGAACAACTACAGAGACTCTACTCTGTACATCATGATCCCCTCAGACCCAAACACACACCAAGCTCCAGAGCCTTTGTTCCCAAAATAGCGGAGCTACTGCTCCCAAACAATGCGCCTCAACAAGCACCAAAATCACGGCCTCTAATAGGCCTAGAGCCTGATTTTCCCAACCAAGACTCCGCACAAACACAACCACAAAAAGTGTGTTGAACTGCCCAGTGCCATGTAGACAACACTGGCCATAAGCAGTCCACCGAAGAGCGACCATGGCATTCTACACTACCACGGTGTGCCACCTAGTGCAGGAGCCAACCATCGTCCTGCGATTCTCCCGCGTAGAGAACCCTCACAGAGCCAACCCCTCCTAGGGAAGGCAGTCCTGTCTCTCAGGACGCTACCAGCTATGGGGCACACGTCCCACCCACACAGGTCATCACAGGGTACGCCTTCTCACGATACCCTCCACACGGTGCTCAGGAAGGAGTCTCATACATCTACACCAAACAACACACAAGCCTCAGTGCTCACAACGACAGTAGGAGTATCATACCTCCCTATCATGCCATGAAACACCTCAACCCACGGACCACAACCCTAGCCTCGAAACGATAGTCAAGGAGTATCATACCTCCAAGACTCGACGAATCTCAGCCTTAGGTATCTCAGCCCCCAACGTAAATAGAAAACACCAGAAAACTCTTTCCAAAACCATTTTCAAATCTATAGTTTTCTCTTTCCAAAACATCCCTTTTTGGAAAACCTTTTCAAAACCATTAAATGTCATTTAAAATTCAAGCAACATTGTGCCTAACAGCGTCACACAAACCAAAGGCCAAGAAACCAAAAATAAAACACAGCCTCGACAACTCTCCTATCAGGCCAAGGCAAACGCACCTTGTGAGTGTCTGGGTTCACGAGCACCACGCTCTACCCACAACCACAACCCTAGAAAATACCAGCAAAGCAAACACAACCAGAACTCCACGCACTAGCGCCAAGTGTAAGACACCTACTGGCTCGAGTCCCTCGGGAGCACAATCAGATCGGCGCAAACACCTGGAACGGTGCCACCGAATACTCCATTCAACGCACCACACCCAAAACCACACAATCCCTAGACCTAGCGATGCTATCATTATCCCTAAAGTCCAATCTAAACCATCTGGGGAAAGAACCTATTATTTCTAAATCATATTGTCATTTATTCTACCCACACCCCAAGTGGAATCTTGCTAATTAATTTTAGGCAAATCCTACAATTATTCTAATGATCATCCTAATCATTTATGCCATTATGTTCATCCCACCCAAGATTAATATATACATATATACATATATATATATATTAATCAAAACATAAGATAACTTAATGCAGGATCAGGGCCTGAATCGGCAAACCGAAATGGAACGGTCGACCGAACCTGGGCTCAGGGCACTAAATCGACAGACCGAAAACATTCAGTCGACCGATCCAAAAATCATGGGGACAATCAGTAATAAAAATAGCATACCGAAATAATTCGGCATGCTAAACCAGGCGACTGCAAGACAACCCGAAATAGGAGTCAAAGCCCAATCCCACAAACCACCAATCCAGACCACACAAGCAATATATCAAAATGAAGATCTCAACGAGATCTTCCAAACCAAACAAACAACACCGAAATCCATCATGCAGATCTCAAGAAAACAACATAAAACACAAAAGGGACACTATTCACCCCCAACCATAAATACGACCATAAATGGCCCACAAACGCATAATAAATCCTATAAAATTTACAACAATTACCAGCACTCTAACATGCACCTATGGTACAAATTTGGAATCAAAATAAAATCTACGGGGTGCGTACTCAACCGAAGACAAGGCGACGCAAGACAGACGACGACGCTCCTCCTCTAGCCACATGCTGCTCCTTTCCTCCACGCGACGACGGTGGCACGACGGCGGTTGCATCCTCCTCCCCACCATCTCCCTCTCTCTCTCTCTCAACCCTCTCTCCCTCTTGCCTCCCCTCTCTCTTTTCACTCCCTCTCCCCACGCGTGGAAGGAGAAGAAGAAGAAGAAGAGGAAGGGGTGGGGGTGGGGCCCGGGGAAGAGAAGAAAGAAAAGAAAGAAAGGAAGGAAAGGAAAGTGAAAGAATGGAAGGAAAGAAAGGAAGCCGCAAGCACGAAGCCAGACCACGCGACCTTCCACGTCCACGTGACTTATGCCACCAGGGACCCACCACCAATCCTCCACGGCCCAGGAGAAACCCAGAAAACTTTCATGAGAGCCAGCACAGCACTCGAACCACACGACGCTAAAACGCCAGAAACCCACAATTCAAGCGTCATACACCACTAAGAATGTGTCCCACATTAGGCATTGGGACCCTCAAAGCCTAACATGCCAGAATTTCACCTTAATTATCTGGCCAAAGCACCACTCCTAAAACCTGGGTCGTTACAGCCTAAACCCTTTAAATGAATTTCGCTCTGGAAATTCTCTAGGCGAAACATGAAGGGTACCAAAATTAGGACATCACTAGGACGACCCAAACCAAGAACACAACGATGCAACCCAAAATCCACGACCTGTAGGAGAAATCTCCGCCTCATAGAGCCATTTCATCCTACTTAGGTCCAGGGCGACACCAAGCACTCAACTCTCCTTGAGTTCGAACACCACCGAGATCCTAGGTGAAGTCCCTTCCGGGCACAAAAGTCTCCACCAAGAGGCTCCAAAATAGTGTCTCCTAGAGTCACGAAACATCTAAAGCACCCTTGGAGACACTCAAACCCTAGGATTGACCAAGTGCAACAAGCTCTGGCCACGCTTCCACTGCACTACTCTGATGCACAACCTAGTCAGCAACCACCAAACTCCATACCTTGTGCTCACAACGACTCTCATCACCCTAGAAAACCCCCTCCAATCCAAGGTACAAGAGATATCTGACTACTAAGACACAACAAAGCTCTTCATTGATCTGGAGTGCATCGACAAACTAGCCAACTATGTGCTATCTGTCTCAAGGAACTTCTTCCTAGATCGACACTCCACCGGATCTAGAGCACAACCTCCACTATGGCCAACACCAAAACACATGGGTGGACAATTCCTCTTGTGATCCCCCAATTGGCAAGAACCATAAGACACCACGTTGCCTCATCACAACAGGAACTTATCCCAACCCAAAAGGATATTTGGTGGAGTCATTATCGCTCACTACGACAGCAGCCTTGTATGTCTAGACGTGAGACCGCCAAAACACACTTACACCACTTATTAAGCGTGAAGCTCACGTCAAAGATACTACAATCTAGAGTCTCGACCACAGCAACCACTGCCTCTAGTGGAACAACCTCACCAATGGTAAGGACCACTCGAGAGTCAAACTCAAATGGATCTCCAATCCAAAGCAACTCCCAGCAGAAGCGTCCAAACCAACACGAGCCATTCCTCCTCCCTAGGAAGACTTCTCCGTGGTGCCACTATCCCCAGATACCTCTGCTAGATCCTCGAGAATAGTTACACCCAAATCAAGAAACAACCACCTGGAGGAAAACACGTGGGATCACACCCACTGGCTCGGCCAACTACGCCACCAAACGAGATGGGCAGCCAGCTCCACTTGACTCACCCCATCTCCGCCGTAGGAATCCAAAACCCAAAAGCAAACACAGGAGAAATAAGATCTCCACAAGTCGAATAGCACTACGCCATCCAACCCACAAGCAAACAAGAAAATCTACAAAAGGACACCTAGAGGAAACACTGGAGAAAAATCTCCACCGTCCAAATGGCATAAAGCGATCCAAGCCACAACCAACCAAGACCACTGGGTATCCCGACAAGATACCCCAGAACAACACACAACAAACAACACATCGGGCTATGCACTCCATGGCCAAACCCCAAACAACATGTGCGACATAGCCACATAACACCAATGCACAACTCTACGCACACCACCCTCCCCCAGATACCCCATCCTCAGATAGATCATCTGGAAGGAACAACACAGACTTGGGGAACTCAAAAGAGCCACCCCCAAACAACAACACACTTCTGGGGACCCACCAAGTCACCCAAAACAACACCAACACACATCTGGAGACTCACCGAGTCATCTAGAACAATACACATCTAGGGACCCACCGAGTCACCTAGAGACCACAACAGACAGGTGGGGACCCTCTGAGTCGCCCAGAGACGACAGGAGGATGGTACTCAAAGCATCCCCTGCAACCACTGCAAAGACAACAACAACACATCTGGGAAGCCTCACGCTTCACCCAGATGCGACAACAGGAGGACAGAGCTACAAGCATCCTCTAGCACTGACACCAACAATAACAGACAGACGATCACAGACCATCAATAACAACAAACACAAGCAATAACAAATAGCAAACAAACAAACAAGCAAACAACAACAACAAACAAACAAACATGAAGCAGCAACAACTATGGAGGGTACACCTGAGGCAAACAACTGCGGCACCCAACCCTCCACAGCAAAACACCAAACTTCCCAGCACTAGGTGGTGGCTAACCCCATTGAAGGAAAAACAAGCCCTCTTGTCAACCGATGGAGGTCACCAAATCTCCCTCAATGGAACAAGGCACCTCCTCAGCAAGCACCCTGCCTCCACGCAGGTGTAGCACACCAAGCAGACCAGGATCCTCAACAGACGAGAACAACGTCTGGGCATCACTACTCATCTGACCACATGCATCACAGGGCCTCCTACCCTGCCAATCAGCATAGAGTCATGCCCAGAAAACAACCACCACCACAGCCACAGGCAACACAATGCTTAGCCCATGTAAAACTCGTGGACAGCACCACACCACACCCCACAGGGTTGAGGAAATCCTTGCAAACCGATCCACACGAGCGAACGCTGCTTCACGCTCCGCTCCCAACTGCTATCTCTCAAGTAGCTCTACCAAATCTGCGATCACAAAATATCCTACAACTAGAAATCCTTCCAACAAGGAGTCGACGTCCTTCTCCAATTGAGAATACAGACTGTCACTCCTAGATTCCTCATGGTCCCTCGCATACAATCCTCACCGAATAGGAGCCAGAGCTGAAGACACTCCTCAACACTGCAAACAGAGAAAATCAAGAAAATCAAGGTACAAGAATGCATGATATGCAATTCTACGGAGTCACCCTACCAGACATCCCTAGGCTAGTGCCCCTAGGTGGACCTAAGCTCTGATACCAATTGTAACGACCCCCAAGTTGCTACCACAAAACCTAGCTACAAATTTCCATTTTTAATCATTTTTATCTTTGTTATTGACCAATGATTACACTAATAATGTAACTAAGGCTAAGTACTCTCAACAGGAAACAAAACTAATAAACAACAGAAATAAACTAAACTAGCACTCACCTGGATCCCTAATGTGTGGTAGCGTGACTCCTCCTATATGCACTAGCAACCAATAACTACTATCCTACACCTGCCAAAAACTCACAAAACAAAGCACACATGAGTGACCACTCAACGGTCACCCAGCACACACCCCACCTACAATTCGGCAACCAAGCACAGGCATCACACTTGGATGCCGACAAGCAAAAAGGGAAATCTACCGATGCCTAGCACACAAGCACTGACATCCCTCTCGGATGTTGCAACACAACCACTGCCCTACAGGCCACAAAATAACAAAATCATGCCTTTAAAACCATTCCTTTCTTTTCCTTTGCAAAATCATGTGCGTGCACTTTTTAAAACATTTTATGCATGCCCAAGAAAGCTACTCTTGCCATCTCAAGCCAAAAACAACACCAAAAGCACAACTACAGAGACTCTACTCTATACAACATGGTTCCCTCTGGACCCAAACACACACCAAACCACGGAGCCTCTACACCCAAAACAATGGAACCACTGCTCTGAAACACTGCGCCTCAACAGGGACCAAAACCACAACCTCTAATAGGCCTAGAGCCTGATTTTCCCAACCAAGACTCTAAACAAACACAAGCACAAACAAGATGTTGAACTACCTAGTGCCAAGCAGACAACAGTAGACACAAGTAGTCCACAATGGAGCGACCACAACGTTCTGCACTGCCACAGTGTGCCACCCTGTACAGGAGCCAACCACCGTCCTACGATTCTCCCGCCTGGAGAACCCTTACAAAGCCAACCCCTCCTTGGGAAGGCAGTCCTGTCTCTCAGGACGCTACCAGCTATGGGGCACGCGTCCCACCTGCATTGGCCACCACAGGGCACGCCTCCTCACGGCATCCTCTAAATGGTGCTCAGGAAGGAGTCTCATACCTGCACTCCTGATAACACCCGAGCCTCGATGCTCACAGCGATAGCAGGAGTATCATACCTCTCCGTCATGCCACGAAACACCTCAACCCACGGACCACAACCCTAGCCTTGAAATGACAGTCAAGGAGTATCATACCTCCAAGACCCAACGAATCTCAACCTCAGGTATCTCAGCCCCCAACACAAACAGAAAACTCTTTCCAAAACCATTTCCAAATCTGTACTTTTCTCTTTCCAAAACTCCCTTTTTGGAAAACCTTTTCAAAACCATTAAATGTCCTTTAAAATTCAAGCAACATTGTGCCCAACAGCGTCACGGAAACCAAAGGCCGAGAAACCACAAATAAAACACAGCCTCAACAGCTCTCCTATCAGACCCAAGCAAAAGCACCTTGGGAGCATTTGGGTTCACGAGCACCACGCTCTACCCACAACCACAACCCAAGAAAACACCAGCAAAGCAAACACAACCAGGACTCCACGCTCTGGCACCAAGTGTAAGACACCTACTGGCTCGAGTCCCTCGGGAGCACAGCCAGATCGGCTCAAACACCTAGAACGGTGCCACCGAATACTCCATTCAACGCACAACACCCAAAACCACACAAGCCCTTGACCGAGGGATGCTATCATTATCCCTAAAGTTCAATCTAAACCATCTGGGGAAAGAACCTATTATATCTAAATCATATTGTCTTTTATTCTACCCACACCCCAAGTGGAATCTTGCTAATTAATTTTAGGCAAATCCTACAATTATTCTAATGATCATCCTAATCATTTATGCCATTATGTTTATCCCCCCCAAGTATAATATATATATATATATATATATATATATATATATATATATATATATATATATAT
>JAMKQA010022810.1:0-12157 GCA_024699735.1 Posidonia australis
TGGAGAAATGATTTTCAATCTCCTTAGAAACAATAGCAGGGGATTGTTCAGGGATGCCATTGATTTTAATAGTGTGGATTGTGTTGGTCCTTCTTCTCAGCTTTACAATGTTATGAAAAAATCTTGTGTTCAAATCACCCTCCTTGAGCCATTGTATCCTGGACTTTTGTTTCCAATATGCTTCTTGCTCTTGTAACAGGGAAGAGTATTCTACTTTGAGAAAATTCAGTTTGTCATGCAGGGTACTTGGGTGATTCGGAGAAGAAATCCAGGAATCAATGAGGTTTATTTGCGATTCCACAATCTGAAGTCGTCTTTTTTTTATCTCCCTAATAGTACCCATCCAAGATGTGATTTGTTTTTTAAGGAATTTAAGTCTATAAGCAAATTTTGCCATTAGGGAAGGAGAATGGCATTTGAAGAAGGATCTATGCCAACAGGATTCAATGAATGGGGCGAGGCCTTCATTTTGCATCCAAGATTTATAGAATTTGAAGGGGGGGTCCCCAATTATGTGGAACAGTGTCCAGAGTTATTGGGGTATGATCTGAGGTAACCCTGGTCGTTCCCAAACAAAAGGAGTCTGGGTATTTATCCAGCCATCCAGAGGATAGCAAAAATCTATCCAGCCTAACCATGGTAGGGTTTAGCTGAAAATTCGACCAAGTGTATTTTACAATTGTTTGGTGGGAAATCTAGCAATGCTGAGTATTCAATAAATTCGTTGAAGTCTTTCATATGTGATGGAGAGCCTCCTCCAGATGAATGTTCAGCTGGTGATCAAGTAATGTTAAAATCACCGCCTAAAATCCATTTATTATTAACTTTGGAACTTAAATGATTCAATTCCTCTATAAATGCCCTTTTAAGGTTGTGTTCACAAGGCCCGTAGACTCCCGTGAGCCACCAGTGGAAATTATCCAAGAGATTAATGAATGAGAGAGAAATAGAGTAAGTGGCTGCAATGGAAGTGTCGAGAGTAACCAGATTATCGTCCCAACCAACAAGTATTCCTTCGGAGGCACCCAAAGAGGGTAGGAAGGTCCATTGAGTAATACAGCCACCTCCCAGATTTCTTAAGGTAGAAGGGGAGAAATTTTCCATCTTTGTTTCACTGATAATAATAATGTTGCATCTATTTGTTCTAATGAAATGTTTTAGGGCTCTTTTTTTCCCACTACTGCCCAAACCTCTAATATTCCAAGCTGCAATTAACATAAATTAACTGCTGCAATTAGAAGAGAATCTATTTTTCTCTTTGATGTAAGAGGTGTCATTTAAATGTATAGGGGTTAAACCTTGGTCTGTTCTTATAGAGTTATAAAATGACTCAATATCACTTGGGGAATCAAGGATTATCCCAATCTTTTTACAGAAGTTATTAAACTGTTCATAGGAGTTCCAGGCTAATACTTGATTCAAAAAATCATCATCATTAGCATTATCAATTGAAACAGAAACTAGAATTTCAGTATTAGATGAAGAATCAGAACTAGAAGAGGTTGCATATTGATTCTGAGTAAAAGCAGGGAAAGTTCCAAGGCCACTGTTACCTGGCGCGTGGATAGGGGTGGGAGGCAGAGGATTTGGAGCTTCAGAAGCATCTCCAAGATCGTCACTTTCAAGGCAGTCGTAGACTGCCATCACTTTTTTAAATTTAGACAATGATAAATGTCTAGCTCTGACCTCCGATTCAATAAACCGAGCTATCTCGTCTTCCTTTGAGGCTGGATGAGGCGATGTGCTAAGCGGGGGAGATGGCATACTGTATTTATAAGAAGAGGAGAGCGGAGGGGTGGGGAGAAGGCCAGAGGAGGTAGCAGCTGGGCTGGGGCTGGTAGTTCTGGTCCAGACCAGGTTGCCATCTTGGGGGATTCTTTTTCCTTTAGCTCCTCTCCACCCACGATTGGTTTTGAATGGTTTCCTTGCTGGTTTTAGGTAGGTAGCATTAGCCTGGACAGGAGGTTTAGATGGCCAGTTTTGGGGTGGCACTGGAGAGTGGGTCGCGGTAGGGCAAAGGTCCCAGCTGTGCCTGTACTTGATGGGGTAAACATAATTTCCAAATGCAAAATACCTGCAGTCATGGATGTACTTTCCAGGGATAATATTGACTCGCAATCTTGCAAATCCGCGGTATTTCGCATGATCAATGGAGAGGTCCACCTCCATGAGTTCAACAAAGTCGGCAATCATGTGGCGCAGAATAGCTACATCCCAGAGGTGAAGAGGGATGCCTTCCAGGCGGATCCAAACCCCTTCTTCTTTAGTAACAACAATCGCATTCGAATTTGGAGTCCAGGGAATGAAGGATGCAACAATGTTATGAAGCAGATGTCCGTGCTTCTTAAGAGATTCAGTTCTTGACTTAACAGAAGGGAAGGTCAGAAGGTATTTGCCTGGGGAAGTGGCCCTTACAACGATTTCAGCTCCTCCTGTCCAACAAGATTGGACATGATTGGATAGCATTTCCAGAGAGAGGTTAGAGTTGTGTGCCGTCACTAATGCACTTCGAGAAAGCAGCAGGTAGTTTTTGCACACGGCATCGTTCAGAGGTAGGATAGAGGGGTTCTGGGAGGAGAAGTCTTGCGAAGACATGGCTTTAGAGAAGGAAGTAGGTTCCTGCAAATATTAGCATATTGCAGCCTAGTGAGAGGGAGATCGACACCTGAAGCAAGAACCAACATACCTATAGGAAGTTCTCGTATGACTTTTGAGACCACATTTAAAACATCTATTAGTTTTTCTACAGAACGTTACCAGGGGTGGGATGAGTTTTTTCCTGGAAACAACGTTCCAGCCAGCACCAGGGATATCGGCTAGGAAGCAGGGGCTGGCTTCCACTTGAGAGGCTGCGTTTGCACTAGAGGGGGGAAGATTTTCCAGGAGAGGAGAGGGCCGCAAATCTCGAGCCAAAGACGCGAGGGATCTCCTCAACACAAGAAGAGCCTGCACAGGCGATTCGAATTTCCGGAATGGAGGTGCAGGGAGTGGGGCAGGTAGCACGCAAGGTTCTAGCTGAGCCAGGGCCAGAGTTTCGACCGCAACAGTGGGTGGATGGGCGGGAGAAGTACGAACCGACGCAGCTACCGTAGCTACCAGTGTCAGAGACGTTCTACATGTCAGGTATGCCATCCCTCGACAGGGACGAGGCGGTTCTCTCAAGATCCGAAAGATAATCAACATAATGTTGATCAAGGGGGGATTATAATGGATCACAGAAGGGTCCGTCTGAGGTAATGTAGCATAAGCGTATTTGTTAAAGTTATTTTCGACATCAGGATAAAAGACTCGGGGCGAGTGCGAAACTCGGGGCGAGTCACCTCGAAAGAGATGAGAAGGAGGGCGGCTAACATGTCTTGGAGACTGGGAGCTGCCAGGGATCAGCTGAGAACACGCAACCTCTGCCGCAGGGAAGATCTCACGATATTCGAGAAAAGATTTATCACCCTCAAAGATATTGTTGCAGGGGAGAGGAGGGGAGGGAATTGACGGTGGCTGATACACCGTAAAGTTCCACACCGTAGGTTTAGGAGTCTGTAGTGAATCCCCATCAGAACCCCATCTCCATTTACCAACGGAGATAACACGCCGACGAGAACCGATCGGAGGTCTTTTCTCCGCGAGAGAAAGGGGAGGAAGTTCCCCCGACCCACAGTCCGACAATAAGTCCTCAGAGAGATCGAAAGCGTCTCTGGAAAGGGGTTTAGATTGAGTAGCCCTAAAAAATATGTCATGCTCCTGCCTAGATTTAGCTTGGAAATGCCAGGAGATGTAGGGAAAAGAGATAGAGCAAGCTACAGCATAGTCCTTAGAGATATAGCATACACATAAATTTTTAAACAGTCCATAAGCAATAAACCTCGAGTAATAGAAAGAATCCATGACAAAATTATAGCGATTAAAGCAAGAGGAAATAAGGGGAGGTGAGAATCCCTCAGAAATGTTCAGTAGAAGGTATCTACCCGATTTGCACCAAGCAAATCCAGAACCAGTCGAGAGATCATCAACTGGAGAAGGGGAAGCCGAGGAGACAGATAAAGCAAGGGATCCAGCTGAGGAAGTTGGTCCGAGCCCTGGTGAGGCAAGAGATTTCTCGCCGGGGCCGATTACCTGACCGCGAGGCTTCCGCCTAAGCCGCTTGTGAGGACGCCTAGAGGAACGCCTACTCAGAGGTCGAGTAGAAATCGGGGAGTCCTCCGCGAAGAGACTGCTTTTGAAGCCATCCCAGTCGAAGCGAGTGGCGTGCTGGAGCAAAGCCGTTTCTCTGAGGCAGCCTGAGTTGAGCGGCCGTGCACAGCGACGACCCATGTCGCAAGTTTGCAGAGGAGAACAAGGGTTTTCCGTTTTCGCCAGAGCGTTTTCGCCAGAGCATCTGTCCAAAGTTGTTCAAATGTTGTCATCTTTCTTGGCCCTGTGAAATGTAATCAGGCTATTGGGTTAGTCACCATTACACGTGTACCTATCCTATTGGATATTGTATATGCAAACAAAGAAAAGTAAATACATATATGAGATGGACAAATGAATCATTCATGCAATTCAATCTTTTCTTTCCACCTTCTTGTCTTCCTTCTCCACTCTCCTGCAAATTTGTCATGGTATCAAAGGAGGTATCGATTCTACCATGGATTTTGTATTAAGAAGTAGCGATTGAAACTTGTTAGGCATTTGCAATTGTAAATCTCAAGCTGAAGCAACAACTACAATGATGATCTCGGATTGTAGAAGCTAGAGAAATTTTGATGTTGTGATTCCGTGAATCAAGCTATTACTAATAAGAATCTAAGAATCATAGAGGAGTACGGTGGGAAGATCTGAAAAATCCGTTGGATTGGAACATTAAAACATCAACACTGGTGTGACTAGTGATTCTGGTAATGTTAGGTTTACTAGTCTTTATTACTTGCATTTGTCGAACAATTCAAGAACAAGTCTTGTCTCCAAAGTTATTGCAGGAGAAAACTATGCAACTTGAAATCGTGCGATAACGATGGTGCTTAATGCTAAGCATAAATTGGGACTTGTAAATGGGAAGTTGCCACAACTTTCATTGGAGACGTCCTTAGATGAGTACGAGTTGTGGAGTAGATGCAATAATATGGTATTATCCTTACTTCTTGAATCATTTGATGTTAATCTTGTTGGTAGTGTTGTATACTCAGATCTTGAAATAAATGTTTGGAATGATATCAAAGTAGGTTTTTGTAGAGTAATGGCACTATACTTTTCCAAATCAAGTGTTTTATTACATCTTTAATACAAGAAAATAATTCCATTTCTATGTATTTCACAAAACTCAAGGGTTTTTGGAATGAACTGAATTTTTATACATCAGTTCCAAAATGTTCATGTAGTACTTTCAAGTCGTTAGTAGAAAAAGAGCAAGAAGACAAACTGTTTCAGCTTTGGATGGGTCTAAATGAGTCTTATGCAGCAATTATAAGCCAAATTCTTTTGATAAACCGATTGCCAAATGTTACTAGAGCATATGCAATGGTGCTCTCAGAAGAAAAACAAAAGGAATAGTTGTAATAATCATACTCAAATTATTGAAGCAACGACATTAATGGTCATTAAATAGTAGTACGGTGAAAACAAAAAATTATAGAGGAAATTCACAGAGTCAATATCAACAAAAGAAGAAAGATACACCAACTTGTACCAATTACAAGAAAGTTGGATTATACAGCTAATAGATGTTATTGGTTGGTGGGATTTCCATAGAATCATTAGTTTTACAAGAGTAATAATTCTTCTGGTGATAAATTTGGTCAAAACAAACAAGCTTACAAAGTTAAAAACACATTTAGAAAAAAATGTAGCAAAAATCAATCTGTTGCTAGGTTTACTCCATATCAGTACAAGCAAATATTGGCCATGATCAATGAAGGTACAAACAAAAGATGTTCTCTAGCTAATGTTGTAGATAATAGCTTTTGTTTCTCATCATTTTCATCAGTAAGTTGGATAATAGATTCTAGTGCATCTAATCATATGACATCTGATTCAAATTTATTCTTTTCCAGCAACGAACCATCTCATAACCTACTTATTCGATTACCTAATAACACTACAATCAATGTCTACAAAGTAGGAAAAATTAGAATATCTCCTGAAATTGAATTGCATAATGTTCTACATGACCCTTCCTTTAATGTTAATCTTCTATCAATTAGTAAAGTGACAAGAGCTCTTAATTGTTTTGTCACATTTTTTCTTGAATGTTGCATTTTTCAGGATCTTATCACGAAGAAGATGATTGGATTAGATAAAGAGTAAGGAGGGGTATATTTGTTTTTACCTAATTCTTCCTTTTTCTATTGGATTCCATTTTTCATCAACTCAGCTATTATGTCTCAAAGTACTTGATATAAAAGACTTGGCCATTCTTCATTTGTAAAGCTTCAACAGTTGTCTAATTTGATTCTTGAAGTTGTTCAATTAGACAAAGATCATCGTTATTTGTTTGTCCATTAGCTAAACAATCTAGGATTCCTTTTCCTACTAGTAAAACTATATCTCAAGCTCCTTTTGCTTTAATTCATTATGATATTTAGGATAAGCACTCAATTAAATCGAACTCATGATCTTCTTTCTTACTCACTATTTTAGAATATGTACTTGGGTATATTTGATGAACAATAAAGCTCAAACTCTTTCTCTTCTGAAATCTTTTGTCAAATTTGTTCAAGTTCAATTCGAGTGTTTAGTTAAGCAAATAAGATTTGATAATGGACTTTAATTTTTATCTCATGATGCATTAGAATTTTATCAATCTAATGCCTTTTTCAACAACATAGTTGCATATATACTCCTTAGTAAAATGACATTATTGAGAGAAAACATTATCATATTTTAGCTGTTGCTAGAACCCTAAGATTTCAAGCTCTTCTTCCTTTGCATTTTTGGAGAGAATGTGCCTTAACAATAGCGTACTTGATTAATAGAATGCCAATTAATGTTCTTAAAGGGAAGAGTCCTTATGAAGTTCTATTTGACAAATTTCCTCGTTATAGTCATATTAGAACTTTTGGTTGTTTATGTTATGTATCAAATGTTAAACCAAAACATAAATTTGATTCCAGAGCAACACAATCTATGTTTCTAGGACATCCTTTTGGTCAAAAAGGGTATAGACTATATGATCTCTCTAACAAAATGTTTTTTGTAAGTAGGGATGTCATCTTTCATGAAAATATATTTTCTTTTTCCAATGTTCCATTAGACTCTCATCCTAATCTTGTAGTTCCTTTTTTATTATTGATCAGTCATTTTTAACTCCTTTTAAAGTACATTCTATACCTAAATCTATTGACAACCAATCATCTCTTATACTAGACTATTCTATGTCCAATATATCTAAAATTCATGTTTTTAACATACAATCTACTCAATCACTTACTAAACTTATAATAATGTAGTTGAAGTGTGAAAATCTAAAAGATTAGTTGTTATACCTACTAAGCATAGGGATTTTCATCGTCCTACCCTCTACAAGTCTTCTAATTGTTCTTTTTTGCATGACAAAGTGAATTGTTTAAATGCCAAATATCCTCTTTCCCAGTATATTGCTTATTCAAAAATCTTTGTTCCTCATGAAGCATTTTTATCCTTTATATCTTCTATTGTTGAGCCTCATTCACATGATCAAGTTGTAATAGATTCCAACTGGTGTGAGGCCATGCAAAAAGAGCTCATTGCATTAGAAGAAAATTGAATCAGATCTATAGTTGATTTGTCACTCAATAAGAAGCTAATAGGATGCAAACGGGTGTACAAGGTTAAGTATAGTGTTGATGGTGAAATTGAAAGATACAAAACTCATTTAATGGCAAAAGGGTTTACTCAGGTTGAAGGGCTAGACTACCAAGAGATATTTCCTCTTGTTAAAAAACTGGTTATTGTGATGACTGCCTTGGCTCTGGTAGCAATTAAGAATTGCCATTTAAAGCAAATAGTTGTCGATAATGCATTTTTATATAGACTTGGATGAAGAAGTGTATATGAAACTTTCACCAGCACTACAAGAAAAACTAGATTTTGCAAGGACACAGAGCGAGGACTTAGCAAGGAAATCTCCTCACAATAATATAACGAGGACATATAGCGGGGATTTTGTGAGAAAATTACCTTACAATAATTAGCGATTTTTTTACGAGTATTTTTTCTTGCAATGTCCTCACTTTTTATTTAGTGAGTACATAGTGAGGAAATGACCTCGTTAAAGTCCTCGCTAATTCAGGTATAAAATACTTCGACGTGGGTTGTTTTGCCTCTTTCTTTCTTACCCTAAACACTCGTCTGCCTCCTCCTCCGCCTCTCCTATGTCACTCGACCTCCTCCGTCTCCTCAACGGTGCTCCTACGCAGCACCTCCTCGACGGTGCGTCCTCCGACATCATTCGTCAGCGTTGCGTCCTTTCGTCGACACAGATTCGTCGTCATCGTCCTCCTCTCGCCTGTCGCCGGAGCGAGCCTCCCCCAACCGACGTGCTCCGACGTTCTACACCTCCTCCGCAGCCCCTCCTCGACGTTCCCCCCACCGACACAGCATCCTCCTCCTCCTCCCTGTCTAAGGTAATGTTATCTCCACTGCTATTCTTCTATGCTATTTAGGAAAAAAACATGAGTAATAAATTCTATAACCTCTGACACCAACAAGTGAAAGAACTTAGCAAAGAGCTAGCACACGACAAGGCCCTGTCACATATATTTTTATTGAATATTTATTTTCGTGCACTTGAAATACATCCAGATTTATTGACCACCCATATCCGTTAGTGATGAACTTATTCTGAATCCATAAGATAGCTCTGGATATTTATTTTTGTGCACTTGAAATACATCCAACTTTAATGACCCCCCATTTCCATTAGTGATGAACTTATTATGAATCCATAAAACAACTCTGCAATCCATGATTCATTCGCAGATCAATGCTACAGTTCAACTTCAAAATAACTGAAAACGATATACCTTTTTCTTCCAAGTTATCACCAACCTTCCAAGTCATGTTTGAGATTATACAATGACTCAAACCATCCAAATGGCTTAGTTATACAAGCCAAGACCTCTAATTCTCACTCATATATTTTAGATTCATCACACATCTCCTCCTTGAAGTAAAAGAAATAAATTAAAGTGAACGTTTAACTTGTAAAATCCGATTTAGTATGGATCTAGCAGCGAGAAAAGCATCCAAGCTAAGCATTAAACTTTAAATATTCTTCAGAGATTTTTCAATGGTAAAAATAACAGGGACATGGTTGCTTGTTTTTAGTAGAGCATGATTGTATCATACAAGGCATTCCCACGGATGCACATTCACAGTTAAGAGTCCTATGAAGTCAGTTGAGGATTCGCTGGCTGGCCCTTGCATGTAGGTCATTAAGTATCAGTGTCACATCGTCTAGTGGAGCCTTCACTATTGAGGATTCGAGGTTCCCAAGCCTCAGCCCACCAACGCTACAACCATCACATCTTTCTCTTTTTGTTGGCTGAAGCCTCGTTATAATGCAATCCAGATGTGGGTGTTGTTCCTTATTCCATGACATGTTCAAATGCTTGGCTTTCTCCCAGCTAAGTAATGATGTCTTGCACACCACATCTCTCTCTTTTTGCCTTGTTATAATGCAATGCACACATAAATGGTTGCATGATTTGTAACGTGGGTCTTCCTTCTATGAAGATGGAATGTAGACCAAGCATGTGGCCCTGATCAAACCCAATTCTGAATTTCAGTGAAGTGACAGATGGGACTGTAAATGAGCATTTGGATGTCATGACCTCAGTCTGCGTAAAAACCCAGCAGTTACTTTCAGAACGTTTAGACATCATGTTCTCTAAGAGGATTAATCTTTATGAAAATGACAGGAATGTAAATGAGCATTGGGATACCAGCACACGAACATGTGAGAAATGCTGACAGTTTCCAAAATTTAAGTTTGGTCTGTGGATTCCGATTGCAATATATTATATAAGTAAACATAGGTATATCTATCTTAGACCCATTGCTATTTTGAGGAATTTATTCCTGTTATTATGTTAAACAAGTGGTTTTGTTGGTTGGTTAATGGATCACATTTTATTCATTAAATGGGTTGAATCTGTGTTATTCTGTATACTGTAAAATCATTTTGATAGTTTTATTCTTCGTTGTCGTGAATAGGAATATTGAAAATAGAATTTTCGAATTAGAATTGGATGAACAACTGGAATTGAAAATAAATAAAGAATTAAAGAATGTTGATTGTTCTAGTAGTTGCATAAAATCTGCAAGAAAATCTAATTTATGATCTACCTTTAGTAATAAAAAAAACCCAATTTAACTGTAATTTTTAAAAATAGAATGTAGAATAAGCCTTGTCTTATAGTAAATCTGATAAGACTTAGGTGTACGTTATTAATTTTTATTTCTGTATTCTAACAGTGGAAGCTGTTTTAAATCCCAGTGTTCCTGGAACAATCAATTGTGCCTATATGTGAGTTACCTGTTATAGGTGAAAACCGATTAAAAAGAGCCTTAGCAAGTGTAGGGAAGGGTAGTACGATTGCAAGTGCGCAGAAGAAGATTTTTAACTTATCCAAATTCGTGCCGTCAAATCTTTAATCGATATTCTCATGAATTCAGAATTTAAATGTACTCCCACTTGTCTCTGGAATCTGTGTATAGCATATACATACACCTTAAATAAAGATACCTACTACACACCATATTTACCCAAAATGTTTGGCAACGCGAATGTTTAGGCCCACAGATATTCAATTATGGCAGTGTTGACCTTTTTAAATAGTTCTGATGGTATTCTACCATTTTTTTGGGGCAATAATAACAGGAGGCTGACCCTAGACATCAGTTATCAGTTTCTGTGCACAGAGATGTCAAGTACAGCTTAATATAAACTCACCAAAGGGGTACATTTTTAGTCCTAGTCCTACAATGATTCCTCCAGAGACAAAGGATTTTATGCTATCTCAATACAGTGATAATGTGAATTACTGTATAAGTCAGGTCATAAGAGAAAGGATTTCTAAGCATATATAGGTTAACAAATTCATCAACAAGGACCAGATTGAAAATATGGAGGTAAATAAAGAAACAAGCAGGAGATATTTTCCATACCAACGAAAGCAAGGTCTTTCCTATGTTGCCATAAAAATTAACCTATGAATCTACATCAAAACAAAAGGCATTTTCAGGTACAAAAAACACAAGTAAATATAATGGATAATCACCTAAGAATGAAAAGGAAACTGACCATGGTCTATGGATTGTACATCCATTTGAGCAAAGTTCAAGAGGCATCCAGTTAGATCAGGCAAAATGTTGCCAATGCTCCATCCTTCTGTACTAAATGTTCAAGATCTCCATTACTTAGAGAAAATTCAATTGAATTATGTAAATACATGTTTCAGTAGTATGATAATGTTTGGTTCTTTTGTGTGACTAGTTATAGCTTTATAGTTTGCAAAATTTGTTTTGTTGGTGATATGCAACTGAAAAATATGAAAATTAATTGAGTTGACTGATTAGTAGTAAGTTTAAGAGTGGAAAACTCAGTTAATAAATATATGGATCCCTCTTCATTTTTCCTCCAACATCCAATTATGATGCATGAATACAGCTGATTCTTGTAATCACAATTAAATCATATTGATATTTTTTTAGAAACCCAATGCAATCTATGTTACTCTTTTCCTACCTATGTTGTTATTTTCTATGGTTTTCTTCTATTTTGACAGGCACCACAGTTTTTTTAGTAAAAAGCCACTGAGGATATCTTGTATCTATCAATTTCCTGAATTACATGCATAAGTAGTTTTCAGCTTACGAGGTGTTTAATCTTTTCTTATGGTATTTTGCATCCAACTTCTACACTTTTGATTGTTTTTTTCACTTCGATATCAACTTGTCACGTCTCAAGCCCAAGTCTAGTTAAATTATCCTATTGTAATGTGATACCTAAGTCACATTCTTTTTCAAATGTCATCATATTTTTCTTTCAATCTAGACATACAGACATCCTATCATTTCTTTCTTTTGTAGAGAGAAATGTCTTGTCATCGTGATTGGATGTATACACGAGTCGTGGATGGAAAAGTGTGTATGAGTTTTTTGAATGGGGTTCAGGAGTTTGTGGAATTTGCATATAATCAAG
>JAMKQA010022811.1:0-14034 GCA_024699735.1 Posidonia australis
GACAGGTTTGTTCTACTAGGTGATAACCAAAGTGCTATCCATCTAAGTAAGAATTTGTCTTTTCACTCCAGATCAAAGCATATCAAGGTGCGATATGATTGGATTCGAGATGTTCTGAATGCTAAGGAATTTGAATTCAACAGGGTGCATACAGATGATAATGGTGCTGATATGTTCACCAAAATGGTATTAAGAGACAAGCTGAGCATTTGTGCTCAGATTGTTGGACTTGTGGACTGATCCATGTAGGAGGAGGAGGGGGAGATTGTTGGGCCGTATCCTCCACCTCCATGGGCTTTTATTTAGGGCCATGTACTCTGCTGTGTTTGGCAAGATTGAAGGGAAAATATTTCAATAGTAATCTCGAAATATCTGGGATTGCATATTGTGAGAAAAAATCGGGGAAGGCAATATTGGGCGCGACGGGAAAAGGGGAACAGACTGCATTCTTTTTCCCCCTTGCGCGTCAGATCTACGACGGCTGCTGTGCCAAGTTCATCCGCGCGGAAGAGGAGCAGCCGAGGTCGTCTGTTGCTGCGTCTACTGCTGCTGCTGCGCGGAAGAGGAGCAGCCAGGGTCGTCCGCTGCTGCGTCTGCTGCTGCTGCTGTGTGGAAGAGGAGAGCTGCCGGCGTCCGGCGTCTGCTGCTGCTGCTCCGGTGTCGTCAGTCCGCGTGGAAGAGAGGCAGCCTGTGTTTGCTCGTGGTGCCGTGCAGCCGTGTGGAGGAGCAGCTGGCGTCTCGTGGTGGTGCAGCCCGTGCGCGTGGAGGAGCAGCCGGCGTCTCGTGGTGGTGCAACCCGTGCAAGCGGAGGAGCAACCGTCTCGTGGTGGTCCGGTGACGCGTGGTGTTGCCGGCTACTGTTCCTATTCGTGAGAGCATTGGTGGTCTTGTTTGCCTCGGTTTGCGTGCCATGCCAAGAAGAGAAGGAAGAGGAAGATTTTCTACTCCATTGGGTTGTATTTCCTTTCTCTTATCATTATTATCACTGTTGAAGATTATTTATGACTTGTGTTAACCTCAAGTTTGAGAACTTGAGAAGAACAGTTGTATTTCTTTAACAGCAGAGTGCCAGTTGCCTGGATCGAGAGGGTCCCGTGGTTTTTTCCTTTCCTCAGTTCGAGGGGATTTCCACGTAAAAATCTCTTGTGTCTGTTTGTGATTGTTTGGTTGCTGATTTTTTGTTTACTTCGCCTTAGTGTTTGTTAGGCTCTCGTTTCCCAACATAAAAAGCTTAACTAAGACGTGGTTCAGTGAATTCCAAAGCATATGCAAAGATGTGTTGCTCTCACGTGCATTAGGCAATTATACAAGCATGCTTTTTTATAACCTTGGATTTCTCCACTCGTTGTAAATTGATTTTAACTTGATGCTCGTACTTTATCAAAGAACAGACGTTCCAAAGCACACTGCAACAGATGTTGGGGCTCATCGAAAATTCAATGGCGTCAACATGGATATATTGCACTCAAGGTTGCAATCTTAGACGACCGGGTCTTTGGTCCCTAGTGGGGCAAGACAGGAGCCAGGCGTATGAGAGGATGAAAAGGTGACAAGCGACGTTCCAACAGAAGGAAAAAAAGAAAAGAAAAGGAAGGCTGCAGGAAAGAAACATACATATGCAGCATACGCGGTAGACGACGACAATATACACTTGCTTAGGCAATACTTCCCCTCAACCTTTCCAGGAGTTAGAAGGTAGCGTAAGTCGAGCTGCATGGGTGGTGAGGTAAGGACGTAAGGTGCATGTGATAAGGCTGGAGGAGGACGACAACAAAAACTGAAGGAGAGAAGTAATGTGGAGAAGGGAAGAAGAGGCCGTCATGGAGAAATGAAGTGTATCCCACGATAAACACTTAAACAGCATATATATTTGAGCATGTACTTTTGTTTTTCCCAACAAATATAAAAAGGGAACGCCTTCTCAAGTATCTTAACTTAAATACAGAGACGTCAACAAGTAACCTGTTAATTATAAAAAAAAATTTCCCTTAGTTCATTTATCAAACACATCAGTTTTTTCCTACTTTCACAGCATGGTGTAGAAACCAAGGGCTGCATTTTACCATGAGGAAAAAAAATTCATACGTTTGGATTTTTTTTGAAAGTAAGTAGTACAAATGATAGAATTACCCATTGGTAGCATATCAAAATTACAAAGAACGGTACACATATTTACAATGCTTGCCATTGTCTTCCAAAAAATCCTTAAATCTTTCGCTATCCTCACTTCAGTCCCTTCATTACATTCCAACATATATGTGAACTTTTTGGAGGCTAGTGGATCCAATTTTCTGTGTTGATTGTCTTATTTCTCATCAACACTTGGACATTCCATTTTTTGTGCTTTCTAGTCATCTACTGTGTGACGAGGGATTTTTGTAATATTCATATGGACTTTACAATCTTGACTTACTGGATTTGTAATTTTTGATGATATTGACAGAAATATAATTACCGTTTCAAAAAAAAAAAAAAAAAAACATTCCAACATATATGTTCCAAGCAAAGGCAAATCAACCGCAGCAAACTCTTCCGCTCCAAGCATAGGAGTGAGTTGGGGTGAAATAAGAGGTATTACTTATTGCAAGGAGGTTAAAAGGTAAATTAACAAGAAAGGAAAAAGGTCAAAAAAATCATGGAAACAAACTTGGCAAACATGTTTTTTTTATTCATAAAAAAAAAAAAAAAAAAAAAAAATCATAACTCCACTTGCTTCACGTACGGTTCAGTATGGCAATCCATAGATTATCCGAAGAAGAAGTTCCAGATGAAAAGTACCAAACCACTAAAGATAATGCCACTTGTATGAAAAAATCATTTAGAAAACAAAAGATGGGGAGGGCGGGAAAAACCAGAGAAGAGTGAGCTCTTGGATTATTGTTGCCTCACAACATTAATTGGACAATAATCTCCTTACGCTATAGATTATGAAGAATGCACAAAAAAACTGGCCCTTCGAGTCTTCGACTAACCGAAGAGATCATCAATCATCATGCATGTGTGGAGGGGGTGGCGCTGGTAATCTTTCTCTCCATTTACCAGTAAAGGGACAAGAGGGACCCCTTTCCAATCCACAGAGGAAGAGATGTGATTGAGGTGAATGCCTCCGTGTGTCTGCACGGACCACTGAAGGATCTAATCAAGGAAACAAACTCGGATGAAGACTGACGTGACTTGTGATATTCTGTTCATCACTTAAATTTGGACACATTTGTTCACAAGCAAATGTCACCATGGCCTTCGGTCGGCGTCGACGCACTGTGCACGTGACACTTCTGCCTGGACGACTGCTGCAGGTTAGTTAATCTTTGATGATATTACCGAAAATATTATTTAAAAAAGAAGAAGAAGGAGAGGACCACTAGATTATTTGCGTGATAGGAATGAACATCTTTTGGATATCAAATAAAAAAGTAGCTTTCGAAACCATGTATGTATTATAAAATACCTTTCGAAAAATTGTCCTGGTTTTCAACCTCCTTGTAAAATCAGAATTACACAGCTTTCTCAGGAGGAAGGAAAAGAAAAACAGGTTTGATTTCTCAGTAGCCATGTCCATTTTCCAAGTTGAGTGGTTCATGTAGGCATTGTCCCCACACGATCCATTAATGGAAAAACAACAGGTTTGATTGTTTCTTTCTTGTTGTTAGCGATACATCGGTTCATTGAGTGTTGACCTAATTACAGGGGGTGTGGTTCCATCATGCATTTTCTAGGGTCTCTATGCATGCTTTGGGTGAAATCAACCTCCTC
The DNA here is from genome assembly GCA_024699735.1 of Posidonia australis. Taxonomy (NCBI): domain Eukaryota; kingdom Viridiplantae; phylum Streptophyta; class Magnoliopsida; order Alismatales; family Posidoniaceae; genus Posidonia; species Posidonia australis. The sequence goes on from JAMKQA010022811.1 coordinate 3,754, forward strand.
TTTACAACTTTGTCACACAACTAAATTGATATATATTATTCAGTACTTGTCTTTTTCTTTGCCTCTAGCAGTACCTTGTGACTGACTGTTGTTGTAATAGGCCCTCCTTTTGTAACAGGATGGTGCATGACACCGATTTGATTTTTATTTTTTTCTACTGCCGAGATGTTCTTTTTATTTGCTCTTCTGGCTCCTCCTCATCTCTTTGGTTCTAAACCCTAGTTCCTTGCTCGTAGCTTAGCTTTGACAGGAATTTCATAATCAATGACATTAATAAAGTGAAAATTGACCTACAGTAAAGAATAATAATGAAAAAGACTACCACTGCCTTTTAACATTCCATGATTCCAAAGGGGGAGGGGAGGGCATGCAACTTTCTAGGTAGGATCATGCCCATCTTTGGCTTTGCAAATTGGAGCAGAGCTGGAAGACCATTTCCTGCTGTCCTCCCAGAAAGAAAAGAGAAAAAGGTGGGGAGAACATTAGAACGTGCCATGATTCAGAGGCAATGGCAAACCAAGATTGAGGTGCCCAGAAGGGGGTGGTCCCTGCCGTGACCGTGAGCAGTGAGCAAATTCCTCCCCATGAAAGAAACATCAAATAGGCCTTAAATGGCGAGGAAGGCAAAGGCATGATGCTGGCAGCAGAGACATGGCTCCACCACAGAGTAAATGATTGGACATGCTTGCTCCTTCAAATGGCCAAGACTAGAAGAAGTGGCGAAGCTACTAACCGTGTTCCCTGGGGAGTTTAATGTATAACCAACCATATAATTTATAAAAAAGATTAAGTTTAAATATATTAATTTTTAAAAAAAGGGAAAAAGATATGGTTCTTATACAGTAAGGGTCCTCCATGATTATATTCTAAAATATGATTATAAAATGGGACAACAACTGTCCTCTACAGTGTATGCTTTCTTGAAATTATTGCACGATGATTTCATTATCAATATGATCAAACACATCATTCTCAATATAGATCACTAAACTATCCTTCAATCAATTCTTCACGATGTTTAATTTAAGAAATGATTTTTCAATTCTAATTAACTCACAAGAGTAAGAATTGGAACACATATCATCATTATAACCACGAAGTTGACCATCAATGATCAGAAACTCAAGAGTTGCTAGAACTGTGTTAGACGATTAACTCATAAAAGCAAGAATTGGAATACATATCATCATTATAAATACGAAATTGACCATCAAGGGTCAAAAAGCTCAAGAGTTGAGAATCTAGTTCATTAAAAGTAGATAATGAATTACTTAGATCTAGAGATATTGATCAATATTTAGGATTATTGAAACATTTTGCATTATTTTATTGAAGAATAATTTTCAAATTAAAATTTAAAAACATAGGACTAATGGGTTTTTTGTCAAGACTGAGGGGAGTGGTCCTTACCATGATTAATTTAATCATGGTAAGAAAAGAAGAAGCGGTCCTTAGCATATGACTCCTTGTTTAATGCCATTAATCAGAAAGAAAATGGTCCTGTAATTATGTAGAAACATGACTACAACCTTTCAACTAAAGTTGAATGTATGTCTCTGACGCAATCAACCGAGACTGGTGCATTTTATCTCCTCTTTAAATTTGTTTATTTTTTGGGCGAATTCCACACCTATGCACTAAATGAATAGCTTAAGACATTGAGAATGATATTATAACAAGAACCAACATGTGGGCATCCTAGCTCTTATGACCTCCTCGCTTCATATATCTTATAGAAGTGGGAATATATTATTGGTGAGGCTCCACACATATTCTAGCTGTCATCTGCATACCAAATATTTGCCAATGTGCATGTCCGTGCCTGTATCGATAATGCTATGCTCACATAAATACCAAGGGGAAGCATGAGAATGAAATCACAACCAACTTCAGGTGATGCACATTGCATACATACAACCAGTGTGTGGAGAGATGGTCAGTAAGTCATACAAAAGTAGTCAGATTCTTCTTCTTCTTCTTCTTCTTCTTCTTAGAATGGAACACATTGGCATTCTTTGTCACGATCGGTTCGTTTTGCAATTGCAAAGATCATGTGAAACAAAACATGATGTTATGTAGGCACTAAATGCTTGTTAGGTGGTAGAAAGAAAAGAAGCATGTTTGCTAGAAACAAGTTGTCCCTTCCAGCAAATATGTTGTGTCCGATCGGATCGTAATTAGCAAATAAACGAATTTCCTGTCTATGTTTTGAAAGCGATCTTACCTACAATCTGTTGTTGAGGTGTTTATATCATGAATTATTTCATGCAAGACAAATTATTAGTGATGTTGAGATTTACGTGGTTAATTATATTTCGACTCTCTTACGAAGAAGCTAAACAGAAAACCAGAAGACAAATGGATGACTACGCCAAATACCCGAATACTGAAAATGACAATAAACAGGTCAAGTAAAAGGAATGGTGAAGTAGAAAACAAGATCCAATTTTGTGAAGAATATGCTGTTTTCTCAAGGAAGAAAGAAGTAGATTCAGTTCCAGTCCAAGTCGTCCAAAATCAAAATCTACCATTTCAAGTCAGTATAGCAAACAGTAATAGTATGTCTTCTTCCTTTTTTGTCAATGGGTACATAAATGTCGTAGTACATCAGAAGGCTGTCAGATTTAAGCCTCTATGGTGCCAAAAAAGGGAGACCCACAAACAGAAGCACTCGTTACGAAAACACAGACCTCCTTTCCCGAGAAGCTTGTTCCGGCCAAATAAACCAATGAAAAAGAAAATATAGAGTTAAAAAGAAAAAAAAAAGATAGAAAGATTTTATTTTTCATTTGACTCTAACAACAACAGTATTTGTATATACGTAGGAAGTAGGAGAAAATATTTCCCTTCAAATTCTAATTTAAGTATGTATTGGAAATCAAAGGAATTTAATTTCTGATAAAAAATGTGTACAAACATCATGCTTTTAAATACATTTTTTAGTCAAAGAAAAAATAAATTTTTTTTTCTATTAATTTTCTTTCATTTCCAAGTATACAAACTCCGCCTAAAGTCATCCTCGTACAAATAATAACGACAATAATAAACACTCAACAAACAAATAGACAAGACTCTTTGAAAGTGATTCTTTAAGGTAAATAAATTTGTATAGGAAGACATTCTAATTTAGTTAAAAAGTGGAATAAATAATATAAATGATGAAATAAATAAAAAACATATAGATTAATACTAAATAACTTGATTATCAAAATATATATCTAATTTAAAAGATTTATACATTATATTAATTATGTATTATTTTTATATAAAAAATAAACATATATGTATAAGAATAACTTATGGAATAATATTATTCCATCTCTCTTGCAGAATTAAGTAAATCAGAATAGTAAATATTATTTAGAGTTTATTTTAATTTTTAAGTAACTAAACAGAATATTAGTTTCTATTTTGAATTCATTCAAATACTTATGTTGATACAAATACGCTTTCATTTACCAAAACTTCCAATAGAAAAATAGGACATGTTTTTTTACCGATGCACTTCAAGTGGATGAAATATCAACCATTAGATATGACCAACCACTAAGGGAGAGGAGGCGACAGAAGGAACAAGCTACATGGTGGTGGAGAGGGGTGGAAAGGCAACGATAGGAGGAGGAGGAGGAAAAGGGAGTGGAAGTGACAATAGGAAGAGAGTGGGGAGACGACGGTGAAGCAAGAGGAAGATAAAGAGACAACGAGAGTGGAGCAGAAGGTGGAAAGACGATAGGAAGATAAGGGAGAGGAAAAAAGCAAGGAGAGTGGAGAGGTAACAAAAGTGACGAAAAAGAGAGAAGAAAAAGACAATGAGAGTGGAGAGGTAACAAAAGTGACGAAAAAGAAAGAAGTAAAGAGATATAAATTTAATCTTAACTTTTGAAATTACTGGAATGTTTAGGATTGACTGTGTTACAAGCGATAGTTTGTAAAAAAAAAAAAAAAAATAAAAAAATTCTTACAAATGCGTTTAAAAAATCATTTCCGGGAGATGATATGTTTTGCAAATAAAAAGTGGAAATAGAGTGTCGAAGATTGCGTGGTGGTAAAGAGTACGAAATGCCACGGCCCACTTCCGACTCTTGCGGGATGACGTCGCCCCGTTACCATTGATCCTCCTCCCGACCGATGCATCGGGACTTCACCCACACAAAAATAAATATACCAATAGCATATCGCATAGTACAAAATTTACCTGCATTTTTTCCCTCTCTCCTTGTCTCTACTGCATCTTATTTGTTCACACCTTCTTATTCTAATAAAATATAAGTAGTGTGATTACTGTGGTCTTGGTGACTTTTTTGCTTATTGTTTTGCAGAGAAGAATTAAAAAAGAGAGACTTGAATAGTAGTTCTTCACAACACGAATACTAGATTGGTCTCCGACGAGGTGAACCTTGTTGCAGAAGACACACACAGATTTTATTTATGTGCTCCATATAAAAGGCAAACAGAAAACTTCCATGGTTATATTTTTCTAATGTCCTTCCTAAACTAATTAATTAAGGATAAATCAACTCCTTGTTTACAAATAAATAAATAAATAATCATGGGTTTTGTTCGCTCTCAAACATTGGCCTCATCCACATAGACCAGGAGTTAGAGAGAGAAAGAAAGATAGAGAGAGACAGAGTGGTTTATCGAGATCTGAGAAGCCAAAGCAACAAAGCAAGGCAAAGCAAAGAAGAGAGAGAACAAGAACACAACACCACAAGAGATGAGGAGAGAGAAACAAAGTAGTAGTGCTCCCTGTCTCTCTCTCTCAGGCAAAATACACACACCCCTCTCTCTCTCTCCAGAGCTTTTGTATTAAGTTCTCTGCCTCCTGCTTGTAGTGTTCCTCTCTCTCTGCCTACTGGGTGGTGGTCAGTCAAAAGTGAGAGGTGTTCTAGCTAGGTGGGACGGTGGGGAGGTCCGTTGAGGGGGAAAAATCTCATCTTGGCAGTGTTTTCTAAGGAATTCGGTTTGAACAGGGGAGGGGAGGGGAGGGAGATCTGGGTTGGTGATGGTTTCTGGTTTGGGTGGCTGTCTCTTGTTTCTGGGTTCTTGAGAAGTCCGTTAGATTTTTTATTGAGGGGGAGTTGGTTTTCCCTCGGCATGTTTGTAGGGAATAGTTCTGTTATAGTGAGTGAGAGAGAGAGAGAGGGAGAGAGGTTTTGCTTTGCCTGTTTGGAGAACAGTGGAGGGGAACGAAGGGAAGGAAGATTGGCAGCTGCAGCAGCAGCAGCCCTCCCTTTTTCTTCTGAACAGTAGTTGTTCTGAGGGGTGGATTTGGGTTGGGGGTAGGAGACTTTAGGACCCTCTCTTTTTTGTACTGGAATGGTTTTAAGGAATGCTCATGGATAGAGTGCATGTGGGATAGAAAGAGAAATAAAAGGAGGAGCTTTTCTTCCTGGGCTTTGAGATGATGAGGCTTGTTTCTTCTTGCCTTTCGGTTCTGAGTGTTTCGTTTGCACTGCACATGTTGCCCGTCAATCGTATTGCTGGTGGGTGTCCTTCAGTTTGTTGGAGGGGATCTTAAAGGACATGTTTTGATCATAGATTTCTTCTGCTTCTGCCATCTTATCCTATAACCAAAGAACAAATATTTCCCCACCTTGGTAAGTGACCTCCTCTGCTACCTCCATTTGTTTCTCTTCTTCTAGTGTTCTTCCTTTTTCTTTATTGCTAAATTTTTTTTTTGGTCTGATTTGTATAATTCTTATAGAATGGATTGGTGAAGTTATTGGTTTGTGTTCTTCATTTATTGAGACGGGCTTTTCTTTTTCTTTTTGTTTTGGCTTTTGCCTCTCTGATACCCTTGACTGATACGAGAAGATATGTGTATTCTTGTTACAGTTCTATCTGAGAAACTTGTTGGGTATTTTGAATTGAGAATAGAGATTGATCCGTAGACGACCAGTCGCCTTCAGTGATCTCACTGTGAAGGAAACCAAACCATGAAGGAACCGGACAAGTGTTTGGACTCCCAGCTTTGGCATGCCTGTGCTGGAGGAATGGTTCAGATGCCTCCAGTCAACTCCAAGGTCTGCTACTTCCCACAGGGTCATGCAGAGCATGCCCAAGGCAATGTGGACTTTGGGAGCTGTCCGAGAATCCCCTCGCAAATCCTGTGCAGGGTCTCTGCCATCAAATTCATGGCAGATCCTGATACAGACGAGGTCTTCGCTAAGATCCGGCTGGTGCCCGTGAAGTCCAATGAACTGGACTTCATTGAAGATGATAGTCATGGGCAGGATGCCCCTGAGAAACTGGCTTCGTTCGCTAAGACGCTGACCCAGTCAGATGCCAACAACGGTGGGGGATTCTCTGTGCCTAGGTACTGTGCAGAGACCATCTTCCCTAGATTGGACTACACGGCAGATCCTCCGGTCCAGACAGTTCTGGCCAGGGATGTCCATGGTGAGCAATGGAAGTTTCGACATATATACAGGGGGACACCTCGCAGGCACCTGCTCACGACTGGTTGGAGTACTTTTGTGAATCAGAAGAAGCTTATGGCAGGTGATTCCATTGTGTTCTTGCGAGCGGAGAATGGGGAGCTCCGTGTTGGCATCCGTAGGGCAAAGAGAGGGATTGGGGGTGGACCTGAGTCACCATCAGGATGGAATACTCCTGGTGGGAATTGTATGCCCCAATATGGCAGTTTCTCTGTTTTCTTGAGGGAGGAAGAGAGCAAGCTGATGAGGAGCAATTCAAATTGTGGGAATGTGAATGCAGTTGGTGGTGCAAGAGGACGGGGGAGAGTGAGGGCTGAGTCAGTGATTGAAGCAGCCAATCTTGCAGCCAATGTGCAGCCTTTTGAGGTCGTTTACTACCCAAGAGCTAGCACACCTGAATTTTGTGTAAAGGCTTCTGCTGTGAAAGTGGCAAATAGAATCCATTGGGCTCCCGGGATGCGGTTCAAGATGGCTTTTGAAACTGAGGATTCCTCAAGGATTAGCTGGTTTATGGGCACCATATCCAGTGTTCAGGTTGCAGATCCCATCCGGTGGCCTGATTCACCATGGAGGATTCTTCAGGTAGATTACTTATTGTTGCAATACCTTTTTGCTAATGTAATCTCTTGGACTCTGTGCTTTTACATTTGAGATTTTGAGTTCATTTTATTCTACTCATGTTGTTTAGTCTTAAGAGTATAACGTTCTCCTGTTTCTTGGAGCATTATTTTGATTTTTGAATTCTGACACCTGATAATATTTCATATATATAGTTTCTTCTTCGTTTCAATCTGTGAGTTGTGGTTTTTGAGTTTTTTTGGTAATACTTGGTGACGTAATTTATTTTTTAGCTTATTAATAAAAAAAAAGGATTTTTAGCTTGCAAGATATAGTGACTGATTCTGTGCAAGTTCCAATTGTTCACTTTGCTTTTTCAGTTGTTTGTTTCTGATATGTGAACCTAAAATTGCAATTCTGATACTGAACTTAAATGTACCATAATTCAGTCTTTGCTGTTATAATTGTTAGTTGTTACTATATGCTGAAGCCAGAAATATCACCATATTCATTTTTGTAAACTTTATTTCAGATTTATATAATTTTATAGGTAATCTGCTGCCAGTGATGTCGAGTACATTTTCCTTTAAGAACATGCTACCCATACATAAATAGCATAAAACTTCTTGCCTTGGTCTTGAAATATATAGAATAAGTGGGTTTTTATATCACCATTGTAAATTTGGAAACTGAATTATTTTTGTGTGTCATAATGTTTAACATTAGGGTTTTTTTTTCCACATAATTTCCAGCACTCAATCTAATGAAACATTCCATCACTGTCAATATGAGTAATGTGGACAGTGTCTTTGAGTTGACATTTTGTGGAAACCAACGTTGTAAATGTTGATTTCGTGTCAGGCTTTGGCAGATTGAAAAGCAGATGTGTTGGCGAAATGTCGATATGTAGGTATCATGTCAATGGAAATACAGTAAAAAAATCTACATATATCCACAAAACTTCTGTTGGTATTGTGTTGGTAAATTGAAAACAAAACATATGTTGGTGAAATTACGGTGACATGCGTCACATTTGATATTATGGTGGAAACCAGTTGCGACTATACAAAAATGTATATATTCAATTGATATTAATACATTAATTAAATCATCCTTTCTTTAACATGCTTCAATTTGTATTTTTTAAATCTACATTGTCCTTATGCACACAAGCTTTTGAAATTTGTGTTACATGTTGCATTCTGTGGATTGTGGTTCATTAAATCTGAAATGGAAGCTCTGGAGGTTATGTAGGACCTGGAATTTTGTAGCTTAGCTCTATGATATGTATATTGAATGTCTAGGAAGTTTTCTCGATTGTATATCAAAGATGAAGGTATCCATCGGATCAAAGAATATCTACTAAATCATTTTGTTGCAGGTAACATGGGATGAACCAGATTTGCTTCAAAATGTGAAGCGTGTCAGTCCATGGCTGGTTGAGCTGGTGTCAAACCTGTCAGCAATTCATCTATCAACCTTTTCTCCACAAAGGAAAAAGTTGCGGATTTCCCAACACCCTGACTTCCCCCTTGATGGTCAGTATCCAACTCCGGTGTTCTCCGGAAACCCCCTTGGGCCCAGCAGCAGCCCCTTGTGCTGTCTATCGAACAGCACTCCTGCAGGCATACAGGGAGCCAGGCATGCTCAATTTGGTATATCTTTATCGGATCTCCACCTTAGCAAACTGCAGTCAGGTCTGTTTCCTGCTGGTTTTCAGTATGTTGATCATGGAGCCCAACCCTCCAGAATTTCAACTGGCCTGATCATTGGGAATGGTAACCACTCTATCCATGATAGTGTCTCGTGTATGCTATCCATCGGAAGCCCATCTCATGATACAAAGAAATCCTGTGATACAAAGTCGTCACCTTTCTTGCTCTTTGGGAAGCCAATACTTACAGAAAAGCAGATGTCAATGAGCTGTTCTGGGGACACAGTCTCACCTGTTGGCACTGGAAATAGTTCATCGGATGGGATTCCTGAGAAGACAACAAATACATCAGATGGTTCAGGTCCTGCAATGCAACAACAAGGTCCTCCAGATGATTCTTGCAATGGATTCCCATGGCTCAAAGATCAGCAAATGGCTGAAGTAGGCCTTGAGACGGGGCATTGCAAGGTATTCATGGAAACCGAGGATGTTGGTCGAACACTTGATCTCTCTGTCTTCAGCTCATACGAGGAACTGTACCGAAGGCTTGCGGACATGTTTGGCCTTGAAATATCTGAAATGATGAGTCATGTGCGTTATCGAGATTCTGCTGGTGCAGTTAAACATGCAGGAGATGAACCATTTGGGTTAGTTCATATTTTTCCCTTGTTTCTTACTGTTCATGGTATTGCTTTTGTTTTTGACACGTTAACTCTTCAGGGATTCAATAGTTTTTTCAGTTAAATCACCAATGATCAATACTCATTAGTTTCCGTACTGCAATTTATAATATCTCGCTTGATCTATTTTCCAATTACTTCTCTGTTGAGCAATCTTGATGGCGTCTTACCTTGGATTGCTCGTTTTCCTGTAGATTGTAGGTTCTATTGTTAAAATAAGGTATCTGAAAAAATATGTCTATATGACTCCTACCGCAATTTCAAAATAATTTGGGATCTCTGCTTATTTATGGGTCCTTTTCACCATTGCAGAGACTTCATGAAAGCAGCACGGAGGCTGATGATTCTTATGGATTCGGGCAGCGATAACACGGCAAGATAGTAGACTTTTCTAGTAATATGTACAGTTGATTGAGCGAAATCATTTGTTCAATGCCAACTTGACGGACTAGTGGAAGATTGACTCTTCTTTGTTTTCTTTTCCAGATATTGAGTTTTTCTGGCTGTTATTTTCTGACACTTAGTTCCTGATGAGGGCTCTGTTTTTAGTCAGATTTTGTCATGTGTTCCCAGCAAAGCTGCTTGGTTGTCATGCTTTGTATTTTCCAGTAAACTACTACTGTTGTCAACTACTTATCTGAAAAGAAAAAAAAAAAAACTACTATTGCCAACTTGTTAGTAGGTAGACATGGAAAACGGACCGGGTCGGCCCAGGCCTGCCCGGCCCGGCCTGGGTCCGCAAAAACCGGCCGCGGGTCCGCAAAAACCGGCTGCGGGCCGGGCCCGGCCCGGGCTCGCAAAAATCGGCCGCAGGCCGGGCCCGGTCCGGCCCGTCGTGGGCCGCGGGCCGTGTTGGGCCAGACCGGTCGGCCCGCGGCGGCCCGCCGGGTAGGCCCAGTTCGGCCCGCGGGAACCGCCCGGGCCGGCCCGCGCACAGCGCGGGAAATGG
>JAMKQA010022812.1:0-28909 GCA_024699735.1 Posidonia australis
ACACGATAATTAAATGGATCGTGTTTGGGTTTAACATATATGTATAGTATACACGTTTATACACGACACGATAGGTACACGACACGATCCATTTGACAAGTTGAGGATAATAAATGAAGTGAACATTGCAATGGATTGGTGGCACAAGCAAAAGCAACAGTTAATCCAAAATCTATACCACAATTGATGAACCTTGAAAAGATTAAAATCCTACTAATATATGTTGTTTGTGGGAGATTCATTACATCAACGACTAAAAATTAAAAAGTTCTTGTGTTGTATGTGATAGTATTTAATTTCCGATTAAGGCTATTGATCTTTACAAAAAACAGTACAGTTCAGGTGAAAAACTCACTTTAGCTTTTCCACGTTACACAGATGTTGCCAACACATCCCCGAAAATGGAATGATGATTGCCTCTCTTCAACTATAATTTATTAATAAATGCAAAAAATTCCAAAAAATCTTAGTTACTGTAAACGAGAAGCATCACAACCTTGCAACTTTGGCACGTTTATGACTCATTGTATGTAACATTGGGATGTAAAAACGGCAAATGTCAATCAAGTGTCAACATCATAACATGCTTGGATGCAGTGATGTTAAAGAGAAATTGTCGAACCAAAATAGGAAACCAAGATTACATAATGATAGGAGTGAAATCGAGCTTTTACATTGATGGAATCGTCCTGCCAACAAAGGGAACAGATGAAGAGAATGCCTCAGCTCACCAGGATATAATGAAGAGAATGCCTCAGCTCACCAGGATATAATGAAGAGAATGCCTCAGCTCCCGTGGGATAATGGGGATGACCTGGAGTTTGGATCGTGAGAACCGTGGTTCCAGCGGGTTGACGGGGCTTTTCGTGGACATGGAAATCAGATTGGGTCGATCCTGGACTGCCTGGTCCAGTCTAGGTTCAGTCCAGCACGGACTCGAAAAAAATAAATGTGTGTCGGACCGGATCAGGCCTGTTGTAGGCCGTGGACCATGTCGGGTCTAACGGTCAGGTCCACCAAGGTCCTTTATGTAGGTCCATTTTGACCTGTAAAAACACCCTAGACTGGGTCGGGCCGGACCGACCCTGGAACAGTAAAAATTTAAAAAAAAAAAAACAAAAATGGTTTTCATTTCATTTCATTCATTTTTTACAACCAAAAGAAAGTCAAAACTGAAAACCCAAACCTTCTTCCACTTCCTGCTACACTGCTGCTACTTCTGGATGATGTCGAAGTCTTCTCGGATGAGGCTGCCTACTTCCTCCATCAGTGCGAATACGTTGCGACGTTGCCTGCTCCAGGCAGAACTGCATCAGAAGCTTCACGAGCGTGATCACTCCCACAAGGAGAATGATCATGTGCGATGAAGGAGCAGCACTAACTCATCAAAGCCATTCATGGGAGGTGTTGGTGGAGCAGAGGAAGGTTAGTGGTGGAGTCAGCGGGAGAGGGAGTAAGAGGAAGGTTGTCATACTGTTTATATAACAGAGGTATCTTACATTATTCAGTTAGTATCTTGCAGTCTTTACAAAAGTTGCAATACACAACAAACAGAGAAGGATTTGAATTCAATAATAGTAGTTGTGTAACGGGACAAATTAGATAAAGTTAGGAAAAAAAATTATATGGTTATATAATACTAAGCTTTTAAAATTCATTTTTAGGCCCAATGGACCGGACCGACCCGACTCGACCCGTCGGCCCAACGACTCGGTCCACAGACGGGCCATGGGCCGTGCTAGGCCCATGGGTTGCAAGAGGAGGCCCAGGTCGGGTTGGTAGTTTGACCCGGTCCGTTTTCCATCTGTAGTTTTCCCTTTGAGCGCCATTGCCCGCTTTTCCAGGTCGGAAATTTTATGAATTAGTTGCGTTGTTTATCCCCTGGAAAATTTTTAGAAGAAAAATCATAAACTATTAAACTCCATGTTATTTTATATTTCTTGATTGTTCTTTTGTTTTTAAATTCACATTTTTTTATGGAACTTAAAATTTTCCTCGTAAAATGTAATTCAATATTTAGAATATTACAAAGGTCCTAATGAAACTTCTAAATTTAAAGTATAATAAAAGTTTTCCCAAATTAAATTTATTTTTTTTATTTTTTTTGAGAAGATTTGATTTGAAACATATGTAAACTATATGGTTCTCGTATAATTAAATTTTAAATAGAAAATGTAACATCATTCATGCTCATGCTGCAAGCTCTAGTTAGTTAACCAATTATATCCACTTTTGTTATAATAGTATATAGAAATTTTCCCAAGTAAATTTAAAATTGTTATTCTTATAGAAATCCAAATTGAAATACCTAGTTTTTATTTATAAAATTCAAACAGTTCAATGAAGTTGTGTATGAATGTACTACCAACATGATTGTATATGAATTGTTAACTCCTTAATTTTTTATAAATGATTAAAGTGATTCGTTTTCATTTTTTTAAATTTTTTTTTACACATGTTACGACACATTACAACGGTAAGATAATAATCTAATCAAGTTGTATAACTTCATTTTATCTAAATTCAAAACATTTCAACTTTCTATGAATACAAGATACAAATCAAACTAATAAGTAATAAGTCCTCTATCTAAAAATATAGAATCAGATCTCCACAACAGTAACTAAAACACTTCTTAAAGTTCAAAGGTACAATTGAAATAAACCGTAGTCTGGCAAGAACAATGTAATTTCAAGCCAATAAGGAAACTCTACTATACCTCATCAATGGAAAAACTTGATCTAGACAAATATTATTCAAAGGATCAAGAACATCATTGGTTATACTCACGCATAAAAACGTAAAGAAAAGCAAAACGAAAAATAGCATAATTGCTGTCCAATTATTAATTGAAACAATGCCAGGCTCGTTCGCGACTCGGTCAAGTCATTCATTGCCACGAACCGGACGGAAACCGGTCCTAAATCAGCCGAAAACGACTCCAGTTATAAACCTAAAGCGGCCGGTTCGACCACAACCTATTTATACGTACAACCTTCCCCTCTCTCCCTCCCAAAATTTCCCAAAGCCCTAATTCCTCACCTTCCTCCCGTCACCATCCCGGTTGCCGGCCTAGTTCCTGCGAGAAGACTCACGTCCACCTATCCGGGATCTTCTCCTGCCTCTTGGGTCTGTTGTCCGAGATGCCGAGGCCAGAGCTACAGGCTCCTCCGGAGATATTCTACAACGACTCCGAGGCGCGCAAGTACACAACTTCCTCACGCATAGCCGAAATTCAGGTGCGTTGGAGCGTAGGTATTCGTACTTTCTGTCTCCAAAAATCCAATCTTCAGTTGTTGTTGACGTGAGTGACCGCAGGCAAGGATTGCGGAACGAGCGTATGAGCTTCTCGCGTTGCCGGACGATGGTGCGCCGCGGCTTCTGCTCGACATAGGTCGGTTGTTTTGTTCCGTGTCTGCCTCCGTATTCTTCTTGCAGTGCTGTTTGATTTATAAGCTAATACTTTTCTTGGATTTATCTGTTGTTCTTTTATGCTATTGATGTGTAGTTCTTCAAAAAATAAACAAAACTTCTAGTGATAGGAAAATTTCGGAAGATACCTGGAATTGTTTATTTACTTGGTGTTTCGGAGATAATTTTTCTGTCACGCTATATATTTACGATTGGATTTAATGTGTACAACTTAAAATTCGAATATGTGAAAATTGTATTCTTGAAGGGCTTTTGGCGTGGTGATCGTTATCTCATATTATTCTTTAGGTTGTGGATCTGGACTTAGTGGGGAAACCCTATCTGAGAAGGGCCACCACTGGATCGGTCTGGATATTTCACCGTCAATGCTTGGTAAGTTACCTTCTGAGTAGTCCTGAACTTCATTTATACTACACTTCATTAGATTTGTTGTTAGCATGGTTTATGTTACTCTTCACTAGATATTGTTAGCATAGTGTCATGGTTTTTAACACACTGATAAAAAAGGTTTATGTCACACAATGTTTATCATACTTCACATGGCGCGATGTTTTAGATGTAGCGTTGGAGCGTGAAGTGGATGGGGATCTTATGCTTGCTGACATGGGTCAGGTGGGATTCTTGAGCTTTCTCTTTTTTTGATGATTTCACTTTTCAGGTATATACTGATTTCTACTTGCAACAATGCATGCTGATATTTAGTTATTAAATTTTTTCATTTTTTGCTTCCAACATTTATCTTTATTATTCATGTTATGAGGCGATTCATAAGGACACTGTTTTTGGTCTTCATGACTGAACAAGCATTTATTGGGCCTTGTTCAAATCAGATTATGGGTCAAGTTCCTTGGTATAACAGTTACTTCATCTGTGTTCAGATTTTGTTGAGTTATTTTGAAATCCTGCATGCAAACCATTCATTGAATCAATTCTGCTTGGTATAGTAGTTTCTTCATGGCACCTGCTTTCAGATTTCATATTATTTATGTTAAACCCTGAAGCACGGATACAGAGACAGATTCGGATACGATATGATATGGATTCAGTGATTTTCTAAAATTTAGGACATGATTCGGCTTGGATACATAAATAAATAAATATCTATTTAAATCTATATATTTAAAGATTTAAACTAATGCATCAAAATGATGTAAAGTAAAGACATAAGTCATACAACATACATAAAACAAAATCAAAAGAGCCATAACGTACTAAGTTCAATTAAGATAAGTTTCTCAAATTCATACAAAATCATACGAGCAATCAACATCGCATAATGCACTAATTCAAGTACTAAAAATCTAAATTCATGCTCCAAAATGACAATAGCTAAGGATTGTGTGAAGATTAGAGGAAAAAATAATGATGTGTTATTGATTAATGACCAAAGAGTACATATATAAAGGATTTACTAGATACCCAACATAAACGGATATTCAATAACCCAATAAGCCACTACTATCTAATAAGACTCTAATAATAATAATATAAATATAACTCTAACACTTTCCCTCAAGTTGGAGTATATATATCAATCATACCTGGCTTAGCCCATAGAGTCTCAAAAATCTCAACACCCAATCTTTTGGTGAAAATGTCTGTTAACTGTTCTGAAAACTGAGTGTATGGTGTAGAAATAACACTTCTCATCACTATATCCTGTACATAATGGCAATCTACCTTTATGTTTCGTACGCTCGTGTAAGATGGGATTATCGACGATGAATATGAGAGTTTGGTTATCACAATGCATAGTCATAAGAATTTCTATACAGAAATCAAGTTTCATTAGAAAATATTTGTTGTACATCATTTCACATGTAGTCTAGACCATAGATCTATTTTCTGTCTTTGGATACGACATTCTGCCTTTAATTCCTCCAAGTAACTAAATTATTCCGAACAATACTTACAGAAGTCCAAAGTGGACTTCTTGTCTCCTATATCCTTCACATTCTGAATAGGCTTTGATCTTTAGGTGATTGTTCTTCCTAGAGATAAGATCTTTACCTAGGGTACCTTTGATATATATTAATAGATGTAAGGTTTCATGTCAATAGATCATCTTGGGTTCATGCATAAATTGATTAAGAAGATTGACTACAAATACTACATCAAGACGGATAAGAATCGAGTATACCAGTTTCGCAATCAAACGTATGTACTATTCATATCCTCAAGCACCTCTCAAGAATTGTCCCAAAACATGGGACTCTATTCTATAGGATTATTCTTAGGCTTGCAATCCAAGAGTCTTGTCTTTTGAAGATCCAGTTGCAAACTTTCTGAGACAATGTCATCCTTCCCTTAGCATATGCAAACTCAATGTCCAAAAAAAAATCATAGCTTGTCCATGTCTTTAATGATAAATTGTGTCTAATGTACTTTTTGGTCTGACTAATGCCAATAGGGTCGTTACCTGTCCGCGATATATTATCAACATAAATTGTTAGAATCACATTAGCATTGATAGTCTTCGTGTAGAAAATTGAATGATCAACATATTTCTAAAAGTTGCTCTGCATGATCACTTTGCTAAATTTCTCAAACTATGCTTATGAATTTTACTTAAGGTCATAGATGACTTTTTTCAAACGGCATATTCTATCATCTCTTTGAGTAACATACCCTAAAGGTTGTTCCATAAGTATGTGATTTGACAAGTCCTATAGAGGAAGGTGTACTCGACATTTAATTGAAAAAGTTCCCACGATTGATTCACAACAATGGATAGGAAAACTCTAATGAAATTTAGTTTGGCAATTGGGACAATTGGGGAGAAGGTCTCTGAGTAGTCAGTCTTATATGAGTAAAACCATAAGCAACAAGGCGAGCTTTATACTTGTCAACTGACATCTAAGTCACGTTTCATAGTGTACACCTATCTGTAGGTAACTATGCTTGCTTCTATAGGATGGGTTACCAATTCTCATGTGTCATTTGACAAATACTGATATATCTTCGTAGCTGCCTTCTAGTGTAGTATATGGTCCTCCTGGTGGTTCTTGGAAACATACTTGAAGGAAATGGATAGGACAAAGCTAAGAAAGGAGGGAATAAGATGATCAGAAATAAAATTTAAATTAACATGGATTGTGCAAGAACGTTTATCCTTTCATAGCGTAATAGGAAAGTCAAGGCTAGAATTGAGTTGATTTGTGTCTAAGGTCAAGGACAGTTTTATTTGAGGAGGTTGTTGTGACAACTGACGATAAGGATGATATACCCATAAAGGACATGGCCTCTTTTGTTCCACAGTTATCGATTCACTTCCACCAGTCACTAGTGGCTTAATAGGAGACAATTAAGGAAGACTTTCAATCTCAAAACATGTAGACTCAAAATAGGAATGTGATTTAAAAAAGATGACATCAGTCGACACAAAATAACGGCTTGTAGGAGGGTGAAAGCAAGGATATTCTTGTTGTGTCTGTCTCACAAATACACACTTAAAAGAATAAGGAAACAATTTGTCAAGATCAAGGGACAAGTCTTGAACAAAAGCAACAAAATCAAAAACCTTAAATGATAATGAAAGTATTTCCGTACTTAAACGAAGACGTTGGAGAGGAATCGTACCACCTAAAGGAGTAAAGGATATCCCTATTTATCAAATAAGAAATTGTAAGAACAGCATTAGACCATAAGAATTTTGAAACTTTCATCTACAACATAATGGTGCAGGCAACGTCTAGAATGTGTGACACATCATTTTGTTGAGAAATACGAGTACAAGTAGTCTGATAGATAATCCCCAAAGATGCATAATATGATTGAATTCTTGATTGAACAAATTCAAAAGCATTGTCAGTACGTAAACATTTTGATGTAATGGAAAATTGATTTATTATTTTAATAAATTTTTTTTTGATCACATCAAGAATATGATTACAATCCTTTAAGAGATAGATTCATAATGGACGAGAATAATTATTTATAAAAATAATATAATACTTTTGTTCTGACACAAACAGAATTCTAATTGGACGCTAAATATCATAATGAATTAATTTAGACTGACTCTAATTGGCCACAAGACGAAGATGGTGAAAGGTAGTACAACAGTGTTTATCCAATTGACACAACTCACAATTAAAAGTGATATCAAAATCCAAAGCAATGTCTATTGTAGCTTCCTATGAGATAGGTGATTAAACCGATAGTGTCATAAAATGAAAGGTTCAAATATAGACATTTGATATGTAAGCCATGTACTGGTTACAAACCAACAGGTATATGCCATGTCGTTGCTCATAGTCTAAATTAATCATTTTATCTATTTGTCAATATTGAAATGTGCAGTGAAAGGGAAAAAAGGTCAAATAATAAAGCAATTATTTAGTAATAGGATTAATAAATAAAATGTTAACAAGAAAGTTAGGTACATAAAGTACTTTTTGAAGTCTAATATGGAAAGAGGTCTACACAATCCTTTCTTTGGATATTAAACAAAAACAACCATTAGTAATAGAAACAGAATAAATATCGGATAAGTGGGAGAGATGGGTAAAACGGTTACGTGTACGTAACATATGAGAAAAGGCCCTTGAGTCTATAATTTAGGAATTGTTCAGAGAGACAAGTAAGGTACTTGTACTTGAGGTGATAGCTTGTAATGTAGTGGCAGTGGTGTCATTGGCGTCACTGGCCTGAAGCTGTAGGAACCACTCTTAGTTAGCCTAAGAGTTGGTAACAGTCTGCTCATCAGTAGGTGTAGCAGGAGTTGTCTCTGTAATAGCATTAACCCATGGTGATGCCAAACTTGTCTTAGCATCTACTAGTTCAGTGTCCAGTCTGCCTACAATGTTGACAATGCGACCATCCTTCATTGTTTGTACGTCCACCATGTCCTCTCCTTCTAGCAAGGCCACTATTACGACTCCAAGAAGTCACCATAGTTTACTGATCTTAAATTGGAGCATGTGTGACAGTGGAAATCCGTAAAACTCTGGAAAATGTAGTTTGCAAGTCAAACTGTATCGACACCCAGAATCTATCCACGAACCTATGAGGGGAGTTAGGGATTGAGGTTGGAGAGGTAGGCAACTACTGTTAGCTCATTCATGTAATATCGCATATTGCTGATGTTAGCTATCAACGACTGGTAATTATCAAGCTCGTTTAAAAAGCTCATTGAGTAGTATAGTAATACTGCATTACTCTGTCTCCTAATCTAAGGATCTGTTTGGTGGTGTTTTTGGACAGCTTTTAAGCATATAGCTTCTCTGCAGAAGTTATAATGGTCCAATAATTCTACTAAACATTACTAGTTTCTTAGAAACATGTAGCTTTTGGAACAATAATTCTTTTACATTTCCAGAAGCTGGGTTATGATAGCTTCTAGGCGGAAGCTAGCTTCTACATTTGAATTCAAAAGCTGAAGTTCTATTAAACGGACCTTAAGTGTAAACAACTACTCATATGTCTCAAATACTTTGGAAATGTTCTTCTTATACTCATATGTGGTTTTCAACGTATTTTAAATCTTCTTTGCGAGGCGAAGCATCATAACACCACAAGCAACACTAAGCGTCATGTTACTGAGTAATTCAGTGACAATGGCTGCATCATCGGTGTACCAATACTCGTATGTTACATCCTTAGCATAAGGAAGCATCTGAGTGAGGTGTTTAAGCTTCTGATGGGCAGTAATAAATGTCTCAAAATTTTGTACTTACAATAAATAATTCTTTCCATTTAGTTTCCCTTATGTGTCACTAAGGTTGTTGATCAATGACTCATAGGAGATCATTTTTCACCACTTAAAACACATAAACAAAGTTTGATTTGTGACAAACTGTAATGTACGTAGAGAAACCACAGCTCGAACATAACACAAACACTTTTCAGGCATCCATAACGACAATATTGAGGCATAAACTATCCAAAAACACACACTAAATAATTTTAAGGTCACACACAAACATGGACAACACGTGTCCACGTACAATCACTATAGTAGACTACTTCAACGACCTAAAACATGTTGATTCGATATTCCAACAGGGCTATTGAGGTCGTCAAAGACCCTAAGAGATCTCCCTCTCCTTAGTTGGCAATAGAAATGAGGAAGGAGGAGACTGATGGCTGTGAGGAGGAGAAGGGAGGACTTGGCGATGGCTACAGGGTCTGATGACAGGGACTGGGGACTGGGAGGAGGCCGACGACATGTTATAAGATTCGTCAACCCATGACGAGAGGAGATTGGGTTAGAGAAGAGGAAGGAGAAGGAAGGGACCGATGAGGTGAAAGGAAGGAGGAGGAACTGACGGAGGTGGGAAGGAAGGTCGAAGACGATTACATCAGAGTCGGGGTTGGTCAATAACGAGTATATTATTGCGGCATAGTCGAATAGGTTGATGGTGGGTGTGCATGCTTTTTTCTTTTGTATTTTTTTTTTCTCTAATGAATCCCTAAAACCAAAGCACTGGTACCATGTAAAGATTAGAGTATAAAATGATGATGTGTTATTGATTAATGATTGAGGAGTACATATATAGGATTTACTAGATACTCAACATAAACAGATATTCAATAACCAAATAAGCCACTACTATTTAATTAGACTCTAATAATAGTAATATAAGCATAACTCTAACAAATTGGTTTTTCAAATTCACATCTACCCACTAACAACCACATCATCATCAACCACATTATAGTTGTCTTCATTGATGAAAAGGATGGACTCCAATTCCGGTTCATCATGTGAGAGGGTTGCAATCTTAAGCTTCCCGACCCTATCAATTGGATCAATGCATCTCCACCAACATCCTACCATCCTGATTTTCCTACATTGTATTGTTCCATTTTCCTTGATAATAAATGAAGATTAGTGTGTAAAAGCACGAAATCTTCTGTATGTTGTGGTAGATTCTTGTTTCTTCTCGCAGAATGGGTAAAGGAAGATGTGCTCCAATTACTTTCAACATCTGATGTGAGGGATGTGCTCTAATTACTTTCAACATGTGATGTGAGGAATAAGGTTGGCAATCAACATGTGATGTGAGGAATAAGGTTGGCAGAGAAGCTTGAGAGCAATATGTTGAAGCATTGGTGTAGAAGATCCATAAACCATTCACCAAAACCTCAGACCAAAGGATCCTCTGTCATGCAAAGCATCAAAAGATGCAAACACATCAGATGCTCCTGAAAATCTAGCAAACTCAAGATTTGCAAAGAAGCTTCAGAGCAATATGTTGAAGCATTGGTGCAGAAGATCCATAAACCATCCATCGAAACCTCAGACCAAAGGATCCTCTATCATGCAAAGAATCAAAAGATGCGAACATATTAGGTGCTCCTGAAAATCTAGCAAACTCAAGATTTGCTTTCTTGTGGTCATCTAGTTTCATTACAAAAATGTCTTATGCACTTGTTTCTTTCCTCCAAGATTTCAACATCTTTATATGGTGGAACACGATTAGGAGTCTCTTCCAACCATTCCTTGCTACAATACGTAGATGGTAGAACAAGAATAAATGACTATGCTATTAAAAGATATTCAAGATTGTATTCCATACTTCAATTATTAAATTGCATAAGTTACCTTGGTTACAAAGAATGTGCCAAGCAGTGAAGGGGAGAGGTACTTTTGTTCCACCTAGAGATAAGTATGTCATAAACTACATTGTAGAAAGATTATGTCTCATCTTCTTTGTTTTTCTCATGACAATTGATTGCTTCCTTTACTTTCTCAATCATGGAGTCCCATACGTCATAAATCAAATGAAGAGTTAATATTTGTGTTAGCTACAAAGTGTACAATGTGACATAGTAAAGATTTTGCGCAAAGTGAAATGGTAGACCACCTCCATAAGACATTCACACAATATGACTCTTCAATTGTTCCAATGCATCGTTGTCGAAAGTTTTCTAAAGAGGTGTTTTCCTTGCTTTTCACTTTTGAACCAAAACTCTGCATTAGGAATTGATTATATGGCATAGCACCACTTCTGCTTCAACTTCTGTTTCTAGTTCCTAGAGCGATTGTACTTGCTGTAGATGAGATTGATTGGTGACTTAGTGGAACTTCTGTTGCCTTAATATGTTGTTCAGCTTCTTCTATAGCTTTCCTCATCTCTGCAAGTATCCCAGATATTGCCCTGGACATGTCATGTGGTGTACTAGACACGAATCCAGATGAATCCCAAAGGAATCCGTGTCTGGTGCAGGTGCATTGGCCATTTAGAAGAATCTGTGCTTCCTAGGTTATACGTGCTTGGTAACAAAGGTCCTCTATCTTTGAAGTGCAAATGTCATATGTCTTTTGTTGTGATCCTGCACAAGAAACAATTCTGTGAATCAGTTCTTCTACGTTTAGTTAGTTAATTATAAAAGCCTTAAGTTCATACTGTAGTATTATAAGTGAGTTGCTTGTTTGTCATTTGATATTCTAATGAGTTAGATTATCCATGTTACTTTGAACTAGTAGTGCTTTTTTTTGTCATAATTTTCACATAGACCATGTTTATATAGACTAAGGGTAGAGATGGAATTCGCCGGCCCGACCCAAAAAAACAAAGGCCCGATCGGGCTTGGACCGGGTCGGGCCGGGCCATAGGCTGAATCGGGCCGGGCCCATGTTGACAAGTCATGGGCCTAGCACGGCCCATGGCCTGTTGGTGGACTGGGTCGGGCCGGGCCAGTCCATGGTGTTTCTTGTATGTTTTTTTTTGTGTTTCTTGTATGTTTTTTTTAATATACATTTTTTTTTACAGGCGGGCTGGCCCGGTCCAGACTGTTTTCACGGGCCAAATTGGGCCTAGTAAATGGGCCTTCCCAGGCCTAGACCTTGGGCCTGGCACGGCTCACGACGGGCCTGGCCTGGTCCGATCTAGGGAATTTTTTTTTGGGCCCGGGCTGGGCTGGACGGCCCAGGGCCGACCCGACCCAATTTCCACCTCTAACTAAGGGTCTTAGGATTTATTTTGAGTATTTTGCATATTTAATATTTCTTACAATGACGTAATGTTTAAGATATTTCATTTTGTTTTGAAGAGGATATTTAAGATATTTCATTAATCTCTAGAAATCATTGATTGTTATGCTTTTTTGCAGGGCTTAGGATTGAGGCCTGGATCTATAGATGGTGCCATTAGTATTTCAGCCATTCAGGTTTGTCATTTTCATATATGATATTTACTCATCCTTTTTTTTAGCTTTTGTGATGGTAATCCATGATGGTTTGCTTGATCACCTTTCAGTTTTTAATTAATGATCTTGATTTGTGTTGTACAGCACTAAAACAAAATTTTGTTCTCTTGGTTGTAGGCACCTTGTTTTTTTTTCTTATTTTCTTTTCTTTAGGATTGAAGTCTAAAAGATATTTATTGCAGTCCACCTCACAGTCCCTGCTATACTCTAATTTCACACTAATTACAATGTTTTTTTATTAATTTTAAAGCTGACATTTACTAAAGTTTGAGACCTTTAGATCAAGGTGTTATAATAATTGGATTACAATGATATTTGGAAAACAATTATTCCTTATTGTATGATAATAAACTTGAGCTAAACAACCAATATTGCTGTGGTAATATATGCTTTCCCTACCTGTAAATAGTATTCCTGTTATTCATTTATTCACATTTATTCTTACCTACATTCTTGATGGTTCATCCAGTGGCTATGTTATGCTGATAAGTCCTCTCATCAACCAAGACTGCGATTGAAGTATGTTTTCTCTTGTTCTTCTTGAGAAGTTGATTTATCCTCATATCACCGTTACTGCTTCTCATTTATCTCGGCATCACATTCACTTGCAGGGCATTCTTTGGAACACTATACAAATGCTTGGCAAGAGGAGCAAGAGTGGTGCTGCAACTATATGCTGAAAATATGGATCAACATGAGATGATAATGTCTTATGCTATGCGTTCTGGGTTCGCTGGTGGTATGGTCGTTGATTGGCCCCACAGGTAGGGGAGTGAAGTATATCTCATTATATGTCCTATCTAATCTAATATCTCATGAACATGCTTATGTCAACTAGACTTCTTTGCTGACTTTAATATGTGGGAAGGAAAGGTATAGTAGCTAAGAATTTTTTTGTCGTCTAAGTTGCTTTAATTGTATCACCTCTTAAAATGCTTCAGCTTCCAATGGGAACTTTAGCTTTTTCTTGTGTTAATTATTGGCTATTGATTGTAGCATAATCCTTCTTAAGAAACAATTTGAAAGTACTGAAACATGTTTAGATTGTATTGCCATTGCTTTATCATATTTATGGAGGAAGAAGACTTTTGGCTTGCAAGTTTGCAAATTAAGAATTTTCCTTCAATGGAAAAGATTGATCAATAAATGCAATCTATGAAACTTTTGGAATATATTAGGATTTCGGAAATTTATCTCTCTACTTCAACCGTAATGCTATATTTTTATAACGTATTTCAATTTTTTTTGTATTTTTTTTCTGTTAGCTTAACAATTCTTCCTTTTTATGAACAACAGTAGTAAAGCAAGGAAGGCTTATCTTGTCCTTACTTGCGGTCCACCTTCCCTCAATTCCGTAATTCCAAAGGGTAAAGGTGAAGATGGAGAAGCCTGTAGTGATAGTGATGAAAGTGAGGATGAAGAAAGTCAAACAGTAAGTTCGCATTATTAGTCATCTTCATATTATTCAATTTAAGTTGTTTTAGGCCTTAGCATAAGGATCGTAGGTTATCCAATATAGTTGAAGTTCCAAGGTAGTTAAGACTTAACTTCACCTCAAGTCCCAAACTTCATTAGAGAAGACTTCACTCAAGTTATTTGTTGTACAAGTTTTTTCATGACTTCTTGCAATGTCGCCCACATAAACCGCATTAACATTTGTTTGTTTGATTTACTTACAAGGTGTAAATACCTCATCTAATGTTTGGTCAATCTCTTTCAGGTTTGCATATCGGATCGAAATAGACCAAGAAAAAGGCTAAAGGCAATGAAGAAAGGGAAGGGAAGAGAATG
The DNA here is from genome assembly GCA_024699735.1 of Posidonia australis. Classification (NCBI taxonomy): domain Eukaryota; kingdom Viridiplantae; phylum Streptophyta; class Magnoliopsida; order Alismatales; family Posidoniaceae; genus Posidonia; species Posidonia australis. Next base: position 14,380 of record JAMKQA010022812.1, read on the forward strand.
GGTCTTGAAAAAGAAAGAACAAATGAGAAGAAAAGGGAACGAAGTACCTCCTGACACAAGATATACAGCTCGTAAAAGGAAAAACAGATTTTAATTGTCTTATTAAGGAAAGGAGTAAATTACAAACAACATGAGAAAATAACAGGTTGTATCGTGTGTGATGAATTTTGCTTTGATGAGTAGTAATTTATTGAAGTTTTGTTTTTTGTATTGCTTTGGAATTTGTTATTGTCAATTTTTTAATTTTTGGTTGTGTTTTTTATTTTGAAATAAGGCATCCATATTTAATGTGGTTGAGAATGTTTGACTTGAGTTATGATTTAGTGCATCCTGTTTATGCCCTGGTTCTCTTTCTTGTGAGTTGTGATATAAGTTGCGAAGTGGCTGCAGACACAAGAAATAATGCCTCTTAGTAATTATTGCAAGCAACAATGAGGATCCATTTGGAATTTGGATGGGAGGTTTGGGATGAAAGGGAAATGAGTTGTTTGGTTATTAAACATTTACATTTCATTTCTTCCTTTACGTCCTCTCTTAAAATATCCAAACGAAAAATGTATATTTGTATATGTACATAGGAGAGTATTTGAATGAACTTATTTAAAATGAACTTCCTCTTAAAACTCTTATAGATTTTAATATATATCATTCATAAGAAAATTTTAAATTGTAGATATTGATCTAGAATATTTAAAATATATGTAGATGATTAAAAACTTTTAATTTTAGAATTTAAGATATACTAATTCATTAGTTTTTAATTAATCAACAAAAATGTAATTTGATGAATACATTGTTTTTTAAGATATAATTATCAAAATTACTTGATTTTTGGATCATATATATCATGAAAAATATAGAATATATCTATCATTTGGGTTTCACATTTGATGGCTGAATTTTGCGATATAGTGATAAATTTATAACTAATTGGCTTATTTTTATTTGAATTCTTTTATTTATCTTTGATACCTAACATTAAAATTTTAGAAATAATTAATATTTGATATATTACATCAATATTTGACATAGATCATATTCTATGGATGAAAGTTTGATATCATCTATGTGTGTATGTGTGTGTGTGTGTATTTGAATGAGATTGAGGTTCATTTTATGTAAATCGAGTTCTTATGTCATTTTTATAATTCGTAGTTGATATCAATCTTTCACTTATAGGATATGATCTATGGTCTTACATTGATTCAACATATTAAATATCAATTGTTTCTAAAATTTTAATGTTAGGTATCAAAGAAAAATAAAAAAATTCAAATAAAAATTAACCTATGAGTCATGAATTTATTGTTACGAGAAAAATGCATATGTAGGTACGTACAGGAAATACTCTATAGACACATAAAATCCTAGACATTTATATAATTTCAAAGGTCAATATTAAATCTTGACCTTTTTTCCCTTTCTTGCCATCCCTCCTCCTTTTCTCACTTCCTCACTCTGCTCCTCTTACTCCTCATCGTCGCTGCCTCACCCTCCTCCAACTCACTCTTCCTTCCTTGTGTACTACGCTACGTGCTATCTTTGCATGTATCATCATCTTTGTTGCTCCTTCCCTTGTGTACTGCGCTCCTTCCCCCTATGTCTCCTCACTATTGTCACTTCTCCTCTGACTCCTCCATCGCCTCCTCGCTCCTCCTCTACTATTGTCGTCATCCCTCCTCTTACTCCTTCGACCTCCTTGTGTACCGTATGAGTCACGTCCTTCGCTACCACCGTTGTTGTTGTCCCTTCTCCTCCTTTGCCATCGCCTCCCCTTTCCCTGTCGTATCCTATCTTTCTCCCAAGTGCCTACAGGAAATAATCCTATAGCACCTATAGGATCCTTATTGTTATATCTCAAAATCCATTCATCAAATGTGAATCCAAAAGTTGGATATGGTCTACATTTTTTATGATATTTATGATCCAAAAATAAAATGAGTTTGATAATTGTATCTTAAGAAATAACACATTCATCAAATTATATTTTTTGTTGATTAATAAAAAATCGATGAATTCATGTGTGTTAGATTGTAAAATTAGAAGTTTTCGATTAACTTGAATTTTCATCTACATATATTTTAAGCATTTTTGATCAACATTAATGGTTTAAATTTTCCTAATGAATGATATATAATGAAATCTACAAGAAGTTTAATAAGGAGTTAATTTTAATTAAGTGAACTTCTAAGTTCATACAAATATTCCTCGCCCCTTTCCCTCTCCACACACACACACACACACATATAGGAGTCAAATTAGTTGCATCCTCCCTTAAATTAACTTATTGAGGAAAAATTGATCTAGAACGTTGGACCTAAATCTAACAAATGTAATTAAAATCACCTTATTTAAAGTAATACCACTAGTGATTTTTCTTTGAGGGAAATTTTTTTGAATTACATTTAAGTGTGGTAGTTATTGATATGAGTAAAAAATAGTTTAGTTTTTCAGTTTAGTGTTATTGAACTAAATAAAAAATAGTTCTGTATTACTAAATTGAGTATTAAGAAGTATTGTTTCTATTTATTGTTATGTTTAAATGTTCTAAAATATAGTTTAGTTTTACTGTTTTCAAATAATAGTTCAGTATTACTGGGTTTTTTTTATGATTTCATATTATAGTTCATTGTTACCATTCTCATATTATAATTTAGTGTTACTATTTCATTTTATAATTCTATATTAATAATTCAGTGTTACTAATTCATTTTAAGATTTCATATTATAGTTCAGTGTTACCATATTCATATTATAGTTCAGTGTTATCTCACGGCCACGCCCTTTACACCATCGGCCATTTCTCAACCACCCTCACTGTCGAACCATGTTCTCATATCATCGACAGCCACGATGCCCTAACCCAACAACCATTGACCTCCCTCACACTCAACACCGTTGATTGACACCCAGCTGCCGTTGACACTCACCCAATACCTATCGACCGCACCCAACAGTCGTCGGTGGCACTTTTACCATCACCAAACCTAATAGCCAAAGCCCTCTTGTTGTCGAGCATCACCAACCTAAAATCGCCCAATGACGACCAAAGACCACACAATCGACACCTAATGCGCCCTATTGCACTAGTGCCCCTCGACGGAACCACCCTCACTGCCACACCTCCCCACATGCCAATGATTCACCAAAATCGCCGCCAAAGAGTCCTTGTCACGCCAACACCACCTCGTGGTGCCGATCCACTCACAGAGTGACACAGTTGGAGCAACAGGGGATGAACACACTCGAGCAATAAGGGGACAAGAAGAAATTAAAAAATTTAAAAAAGGTTGGAGCGGCACGGTTCTGGGAGTCGGTGACACTCCTAATCTTCTAATCTCTCTGATTCGCTTGCTGGTGACTGGATCTACTTGGTGACGGGATCTCCGATGGCATGTCGGCGTGCAAAGATAGACGAGGAGGAAGGCAAGTCGGCGTGCATGTGGGGGCAACAGGGAAAGGCGAGGCAGTGTGTTGATGTACCGGTGGAGGTGACAGAGGAGGGCAAGTCAGCATTGAGAGGGCATGTCGGCGTAGGGGGATGGGTCAAAATAGGGAGGGGGTGGTGTAGGGAGTGGGTGCGGGGATGGAGGGCTAATTTAGGGTTTGAGAAGGAAAGGAAGGAGGAGGAGAGGTGGTTTAAATATTATTTTAATTTTTGAATTTCTAAAACAAAACCAGGAACAAGTTTTTCTTAGAGATAAAAGCAGTTTTGAGATTTGAGGGAGTATGTAATAAAAAGATTTTCTCTCTCTCTATCTATCTATCTACACACACATTCCTTCATTTCCCTTCTCTTCTCTTCTCTTTGTGATTTGGCCTTCCATTTCTATTCCTTCAACTCCAAAACAACCAAATAAAATGTGCAAAAGGATTTACAAAAATTCCTCCTCCAAAATTCATAAGCAAATGTTTGATGTTTTTCATAACACTACTACAACACTAAAGTTACATTTGGTACGTTAGAATGAGCATTAGTTTGAATGAACTTACTGTGGGATTGAAATGGAATAGGATGAAGTAGTTTTATTCCATTATTGTGTTTGATATGTAATTAAAAATTGAAGTGGAATTGACAAGTAATTCCTTTCTACTATTAGATTCGCCTTCCATTTCAATGTAGTGACGCTGTTGGATGAGTTGTTGGGTGTGACCTAGTTAGTTCCTGAAGTCAATTGCTTCCTATTTTTGGTGAATTGTTCTTTGGGATTCAATGGAGGCATCTCTATGATAGTGGCACCTTAGACAAGTCAACCGGAAAGAGGAATAGTTCAAGTTGAATTGGATTTTTTTTATGGGAGCTTCAACGACATGAAAACTTTTCTGAGTTTGGCTCCTGAGTTGTCCTTATCTTTCAGAAGTGGTTGTTTCACTAGTTATAGTGATGCTTGTGGTTCTAGGTTGAAGTGAGTTCTATTGTAGTATGGCAGTGTGGTGACTTGTGTTTCAATCTAGCTAGAGAATCACAAGAAGAACTACCAGACTTAAGTTGTTGGAGTTAGCCACGGTAGTAATCGTGCTATAACTCTAGTATGGTGTCAACTTAGGGAACAATTTTAGAAGACAAATAGCTCCTGTTAGGGGTGTACATGAGTCGAGTCGGGTCGAGTTAAGGATGAATCCATAACCTAACCTAAATTGTTTGGGTTGGATAAATTTAGACTCATATCCAATTCAACCTTAGTCTAGACCCTACCCAATCCAATTCACAAATTTCAAGTTAGGTTGGGATGATTCTTGGATTTTATGTGAACTTAATAAGAACTAAAGATAACATATTGTATAAAAATATACAGTACTAATAACAAACATAAAATGGTGAACAATTTAGTTATGTTGTAAATAAAGACATGACTTACTAGTATTTCTTGAATAATATAAATTATCTGTCACATCCCGAATTTTTATAATAATTTAAAATAAATTAAATTACAGGAAATTAAAGCTAAACAGAAATATCAACTACCAGGAACCTGTGTGTGCAGCCAGGAGACTCCGGACTATATGCACTATGCTAAACCTAACTGCATGTCTGCACTAGCAACCTAAAAACCACAAAGAACAAGCGTGAGTGACAGAAGTCACCCAGCACGCACCCACAAAACGGTAGAAAACAAAACTATATTAATTTCCTTTTAAATTCATTTCACAATCATTTCTCTAAAATCCCACAAACCATGCCCACAAAGTCGAAAACCACAGCGAATAAAACCTACATCGACCAAAACAGCAAACAGAACTCTACTAGCCCAAAACCACACATAGTGAGTCGAGAAGCCCGATGCAAGGCAAATAACTCTAGCTACAAGTAGTCCACTGAAGCGCGACCAACGACGTCTGCACTGCCACGGTGTGCCACCCCATGCAGGAGCCAACCACTGTCCCACGATCCTCTCACCTGGAGAACCCTTACAGAGCCAATTTCCACCTAGAAAGGCAGTCCTGTCTCTCAGGACACTATCAGCTACGGGGCATGTGTCTCATCCGCACTAGCCACTACAAGTATACCTCCTCACAGCGTCCTCCACACGGTACTCAAGAGAGAGTGTCTTACCTCCACATCCGACAACACCCAAGCATCAGTACTCACAGTGACAACAAGAGTATCATACCTCTCCATCATGTCACAAGACACCTCAACCCGTAGATTACAACTCTTAGCCTCGAGACGACAGTTAGGGAGTCTCATACCTCTAAGACCCGACGTCCCTCAGCCTTAGGTATCACGGCCCCCAACCTCAATCAGAGAGATGCCCTCGACCACCCGAGAATGTCGTCACATTTCCTGGTCCCGACGATACGGTCTCATAGTGTCTCGCCCGCACACAAAAAACCAAGAAAATCATTTTCCAAAACGGACCAACTCATCTCTTTGAAAACTATTTTCAAAGCATTTTATATCTTTGGAAACTCTTTCAAAACCTTGGTAAAATGGTACATCAGGTGTACCATGAGACTATCACTGATGGCTCACAATCCCATCTCAAATGGACAAAACAAACCAATCTGGAAAACTCACGAGAATCACATTTTATAAAACAGTTGGGACCCTGATTCGGCATGCAGAAATGGGTTCGATATGTCAAAAATCCCTAGATCGGAAGACCAATTAGGATCGGTCGACCGAAACAGGTCAACCGTCAACACTCATGACCAAATCGACAAACCGAAAATAGTTCGGTTAATTGAAATTTCCTAATTCGTAATTCAGTGGACCGTCCAAAATTAGACGACTGAAGTTCGACCAGAAGATCAAATCTGACAGAAAAACGACATACCAAAATGATTTGGTATGCCCTTTTTTGCGAATTTAGAAAATGACCCAAAGCTCAACTTTTGAAATCGTCCAAAATGAGACCTTGGGATGGACCCTAAAAACAAACACCACAAAATCCAACTAAAACATATATTGTAGACCCTCGAGTCTACTCCAAATTCACACAAACAAAACCAAAATTCATCTATCACACAGCAAGATATAAATTCACAAAGACAGAGGGGTCAAAAGGACCCAAACCACAACAGCCACCATAAAAACCATAAATGCCTCCATAAATTCCCAAAAATCCACAATAAATTCTAGGAATGTAAATTTACCTAGATTTCATACATTCCTATCAATTTCATACTTTCTACACTTTGGTTTGGAGGTGCGTACCTGAAACGAGTTCTTCGACGATCCTCTGGCCAACCACTGGTGCCACCGACGACCAGCACGCCACCACACACCCACGGAGCTCCCACAACCATCCACGAACCACCGCACGCCATCGCATGCCGCTGCTGACTCTCGAGCATACCAAGTAGAGGGACAGACAAGGGCGGAGATGGGGAAGAGACGAGGGAGAGGGAGAAAAAGGGTGGGGGTGAATGAAGGAGAGTGGGAGAGAAGGAGAGGACGAGTGAGGGAGGAGGAGAAGTGGTGCTCGGGAGGAAGATGGTGAAGTGGGGAAGGAAGAGGAGGAGAGGTGCGAAGGAAGAGGTTGACGGCTACAACAATATATGCGCCGATGGTGGTAGTTACATGCATGTATACACAGTGCAACCATCAGTCCTCTGCATGAGCCAGCAACCCACCGCACCAATTCACTCCCACCAACCGGCCTACAAACGCAGGCCCCACAAGGACATACACACGGGCCCACATATACAGTGCTACAGTGCATAGTGCCAACCACGTACAAGGACACGCCAAACAGAAGTCGGTCCACGAGACTCAAGCCCAAAATCACAAAACACACAAACACGTCTCGAAACAGTAACACCCATCCAGAAATAAATTCATTAAAATGTAAATAATTACAAAATGAATTTACAAGTGTTACATTATTTGTAACCATGCCGGCGATAGCCTCGGGATTGGCTCGAAAGGCCAAAATACATGAGACTCGGCAAAGTCACGGCAAAAACTAAAAATAAAGTGTAGGAGTCGCCACCTAGTTTATTAAAATGGAAGACAAAGAAAACCATATAAATCATGCAAATAAGCCAATGAAAAGCAGGTCATAAACCAAAAATGGGTAAAGATGCCTGTTACGCACGAAGAAGGTGTTAGGCACCCCCGTGCGCCTGGTAAATCGGTCTTTTTATAGGTTTCTCATTTACTTATGAAATGTCAGCTTTTCAGCCTTTTCTGTACGCCCGAGGGCGATATGCCATGCCATGTTAATGTGTGTGGTGTCTAAAATACGGGTGCATGATGTGTAGGGGTGTGTCCTAATGCTCAGAAGTATCACTCGTATGTCGGGTCAAGTGTTGATGCAAAGTCATTGCATAAATAAGATCAAAGATCTAAAATTTTGAGTGATTTTTAATCCTTACTTTGTTATATGCCAACTACAATCTAACATGCATAAAATGGTTAAAAAACAGAGTAATGTCTCCCTGGTATGTCATGGAGGAAAACCAGAAAAAACCAGAGGCGAATCGAAACAAAAATCATGCCAGAAAACCATGCAAAAGTGGCTATGTGCTACTGAAAAACAGGCCAGTGTGCCTGTTTGGTGCGCCAAACTGGTGCTCCAGTCTAGTGCGCCACTTAGGTGCTCCTTTATGGGCCAGAAAGATGTGCTGAGGGAAAACAGAAATCCATGCAGTGCCAAATCACATGAGAATGCATTCTGGAAAGTATGCAATGTAAAATTCTTCGCAAAACTTGGAAAGGATGCCTTAAAAGTGAAAGAAATGCAAGTACAATGTCTTGTGGACCTTGTGCTCAATGGCTGGTAGCCTCACACAAGACCCCACCTATTTATGCTAAAATGAAAGAAGCAAGACTCAGCCATGTTACTGGATCATGGGTAATGCACAAGGCTCTCCACGTAGGAGTAAGGTGCAACCAGCTTACCAGATTCTGACCAAGGGCTGAATATCCAAATGGAGAAAACAACTAGAAAACAGTCTTGCTTTAAACTGAAAACATGCATGCAAAACCATGGAATATCAAAGAACAAGCAGTAAAAGAATTAGGCTTAAAATCATTCAGAAAACCACGCAAGCAGATATGCAAAAGTGAATGTTTTGCTCTCTGACCAGTCTGGTGCTCCTGAGTGGTGCGCCAGAGTGGTGCTCTGGGTAGGTGTGCCACTCTAGTGCGCCACTTAGGTGCTTCTCAGAAAATCTGGATCAGACTGCAATCTGATACAGAATCTGACCCAGAATAGAGATAGGTGATTTATACTAATGCAGGTTGATTCATGCGGATGTTAAAAGCTGAAAGCATGACAGGATGCATATGATCAAAGCCGTCTTACTATCATTTGATTGAAAACAAGATGATTTAATGGGTTCATGGTAGAAACACATACAAAATGCAAAAGAACAAACATGAAACATGTAGACCCAACAAAACATATGTAAGTGATGATCATACCAAGAATATCTCTACTGCATAACTTAATATTTAGGTGCTTGGCATGGATCTACGTGTAAAGAAATAGTAAGAAAAAGATAGCTCATACAGGCAACATAGTGCAGATTTTTTTATACTAGAAACAAAGTAAACATACTTGCAAACAAAAGTGTAGATTTGTATGGAGAGCATCTTGCAAGGAGGACAAGTAAATTCATCATAGAAACCTCATGAAAACACAGAAAAATCAGACCATATGTGGAATTTCTAGCATGCTTTATTCCAATGCACAAGAATAAGAACTTAAAGGAAAAGTGGGAAGGGCCTACATTGTCCAAGATGTTCCTTCAAAAAAAGACCCAAGATAATAAACTCCTTGATGCTTGGGAAGGGCTGAGAATATCTCTGGATGCAAGGAAAAGCTTGAGAGCTCAAGTGGATAGTTGCAGAATTCTGGAGAAGACTGGTTGTAGCTGTGTGTATCTCTATCTTTTAAGATGATCAACCCCTTCAAATGGTTGCCTATGGGGTATATATATAGGGATTTTTCAAGGATAACTCCTACGAAAGCAAGGAGCCTCGTAAACGAAAAGCCTGGAAGATTCCATGGCATATTCGTTGGTAGAGGTAACAGCCATGGGAGGTGGAAAGCCAGCAGCTAGCAGCCTGAGAAATGCCTCCTTACATTTTGTATCAAATCTTAGAAAATCTCCTAAGTTAGTTTATGTTAAATTCTAATAGTGTTGTTGTTAAAATTTAATTGAACCGACCTTATTGTCCTACAAACTTTTTCAAAAATTCCTTTACTACATAATTGTTACTTACACTTGCATTTAAACACTTATAAATACTCTTTCATTTCTTTTCTTCCTCTGTCTTCTTCATCATATTCTTTCTTCCTTTTCTTCTTGTCACAACTCCTCCTCCTCCTCCTCTTCCTCTTCCTTCTCATCCTCTCCTTTATGTCGTCCTCAATAGGTTTGTATTAACTCCCTTTTATCAAGTTCTCCTCCTTATCCTTTTTCTTCTTTCACTAGTGTCTCCCAATTGTTCGACAAATTGCTCCAAAGATGCTGACTTCTTCGATTGTTGCTTCTTTCTTAAAATCAAGTGACACAACATTACATTATTGTCCTAGGTGTGACTTGCTTTGTAACATATGGACAACACATATTGATGTTAATCTACAAAGATGGTTCTATCGATGTCCCAAATAAGGAAAGAGGCAAGAAATGTGAATATTATGCTTGGATTGATGAAGTTAGTTGCCAACCTATAGATGTTATGTACAAGTTAGAGACCATGGAGTTTAACATTGTGAACAAGATGAAAAAATAAGGTTATTTAATGCTATTGTTTGGACTTCTTGTTATTTTGTTGTTGTTGATAGTCACATGTTTATTGATTAACATGTAACAAACAAGTGAATGATATGTCTTAGCTCATTTTAAGATTGCTCAGAGGAAATATACTATAATCTTAAAGAACTACTGGAGCTCTACCAGGTCTCTCTCCAGATGTGCTTTCAGCACTGGAGCTCTGCCACCAGTTCTCCTGAGAGTAATTCTTTATATACTGAAACTAGCTACTAAGGTTAACAAATATGCTTTGGAGATGTGAATCATGAACATAATACTTCTACTGTGAGCTTTGAAAAGGGGAATCTTGAAGGCAACAAACTAAAGAAGCATACAAAAAGTAAGGAACCAACAAGAACATGAGGCCTTTGTGGTTTGGCTAATACACATACGTCCACGGATGGGAATATTTAGATTTATATTTGCCATTTGGAGGTAAATCACAATAGTGCAAGCTTTCATTCCATGAAAATAATATTAATCCATCTCTCTTCTTCTAGTGTCAAACCTTTCTCTTAGAAATAGCCAAAAGAGACAAAAAGACCAAATACAGCAGGATTCCTGAAGTAGCCATAATGGCAGTAAATTATTACGTATTTCACCGTAAAAAGCAACTTCCACATAAACCTTCACTTGACTGGTGGTGCCTACTGACTGACCTTGTTAAAAGTCTTTGTCAGAAGTACCATCCTTCAACTGTTGACATCCACGGATTGATGGGGATGCACCACACTAGAACCGATTTTTCATGAGGTTACTTCGTCCATACAAGTTACTATTTTGTTTCGCCGTTTTAGTGACATCTTGATCTTGAAAGATAACTTTGCACATGTTGTTTTCCCTATTATCATGTAAAGTCCTCAATTAACCATCCAATCTTCCCTTAAACTTCATGTCGACTTCCCTTTTATCCGTAATCAAGATGATATCTCAACAGATCCTAGGGAAGTCTTCACACGGTTTCTTAGCTTCTATTGAAGCACTTTTACACACAAAGGTAATGTAATGAAGATGGTATTGAGATAATTAGTTAATTTATCTTGTTCTTTAGTTGTAAGGTTAGTTATACCTTTTGTATTAGATATTTTATCTTGCTATTTAGTTGTAGTGTTAGTCATATCTTTTATTTGAATTTGTAATCTAGTATTGTATATAAAGGAACCAACCTCCTATTATTATACAATTTTGATAATGATTTAAAATTATTGATATTTGATATTTTTAAGTAGAGATTGGAGTCTCTTACGTTTGAGAATCTAGTTGATGTCGATGAAGTTTGGATGGTAGTCCATCTTTGTTATTTTGGATCGGATTGTAGTTTGATTTTCGCTTGTTATCTTACATTAATTGGTATCATAGTAAACTTGATCCCTTATCAGAATCCACGGTTGATTGCTCATTTGCATTCTTAACATTGACACTACTACTGTAGTTGCCTCTTTCCCAGCACCAAGGTTGCTGTACACCACCACTATAGCGCCATTGTGTACCTACCACTACACCTTGGCCACCACCACTACATACCTGTTGTTGTCTCCTAGATTCACACCATCCATCCCATCTGATAAGCCATAGCCATCCTGCCTTGCCATCGTAGTACGTGCATTCCATTGCTCATTGTCACATAGCAACCTTACATGTACTTCACCATTGTCCGCCATATGCATCCAGTCATGAACACCATCGTCGTCATTGCCTCTGCGCTGTTGTCACCGCAGGGGTCCCTTTGTCACCCTTGCCATCGCCCTAGTGTTCCACAAAAAAAAGACCAAGACATAAGAAGTTTTTATTGGAATTAAGGGACGGTATCACATTTTTCACTTAATCTTGATTTATATTGATTTCAGTGTGGTTAGATGTTCATACAATTCTTTATTATTTCCACCAATCATATATAAAAAATGCATATTTTCTACATCTTCATATTTGTCTTTGTTTATACATACACTACAAAGAATATACACATATGAGTACTCGATTGCTTGTGCTTTCTTTCTTTGATGTGCTTGCATTCTATTTAGTTTAATTATTTTGTGCATAATTTAGTGATGTCTCAACATATTTGAACCTTCTTCTAACTCTTTAAGATCACACTTTTCCTATTAACCATTGTTCCTTTAAGCATCAATTTGATAGAATCTATGATAAAATCCTAGCAATAATTAAAGAAATTTCTTTGATCTCCCAATATATAAAATTTTTGCAAGATTAAATTACATTGAAAGATATACATGTCAATGTTGTGGGATGTGTTCTACAAAATGATAGTGACGTACAAAATTCATATTGCATTATACCATTTCATACATTCTTGAAGTGTAGAACTAAGTTTGTAAAATTATCATTAATGAGGTTAGTTCTTTAAATGTTGTGTCTAAAAGTGTTATTGCTATAATAAATTTGATATCTGAGTCTTATTTATATCCAAATGAGTGACTACCTTGCACATATTTGGTGTAATATTCTTTCAATGAATGTCAATCACATTCTTTTAGGTTTCCCTTGATTTCAAGAAATGTAAGTTTACTATAACATGTAAAATAATACATATGTTTTTTAATCTCAAGGCAAGATCTTTAAGTTGTTTCTTATGAAATCAAAGTCAAATATCTCAAAGCCTTTTACAGTCAAGCAATATGATCTTTTACTTCCAACTATAAACAAGTCTCCTCAAGAACTTGATGCTAAGAAGTTAGATTTAGTGTCTCAAATTTTTAAAGAATAACCTTCTCAAGAATGTAATGCTAACGAATTAGATCAATTGTCTTAAATTTTCAAAGCAGAATCTCCATAAAAACATAATGTATTTGTCTCAGTAAAGGTTCCCTTGGTTTTTACAAAATTTGATCATGATTCCCCTTTTATATTACTTCCCAAGCATGACAATCTTTCTTCTTTTACCGCATCTCTTGAGCTATCATTATCCATAAATTTAAATATTGAGAGTAACACTGAGGTAAACAACAAGCGTACTGGAGAAGTTTAATTGTCACATACTTCAAATTGTTTAATTAACAACTCCATAAATATTATTTGTGATGTTTTTCCAAATAGTTTCTCAAATCCATGTACACTTGAAAATGATTTTATAGGCCTCATATTGTCTTTTGTCTAATATCTTAAGGATCTACATGTTGATGTTCGAATGAAATTTGCATTAAGTAATATAACTATATGGATGCAAATTTATCTCACAAGAATAAAAGATTCCTTACATATCTTGTAATGTTTTGTTTATTTTCTAAGTAGTATCCACATCACCTATTTTAAGGTTTTCATGTTAAACTTACTAAGTTTTGCCATGTTCTTGATAGCCTATCATTAGATCTGTTAGAGTAGCTATTATTATGTCTTATGTCTAAATGGATTATTGGATATCTATTTACCGTAGGGATGTCTAATACACCTGTATATATATGTACTCTTCTCATATCAATAGTATCTTTTTGATCTTTTACCACATGGTATCAAGAGCTTAGGTTGCAATAAAAAAAACAAATAAAAACCCTAGATCTACAGTGCCGTCGGCCTTTTGCCCCCTCGCCGGTGGTGAACCGTCAGTTGTCTGCCATGCTCACTGCAACAAGAAGCCTCCCTAGCCTCTAGCGCCCCCTCCTCCACCTTTTTCGGCCCCCTTCCACCGTCGATAGGCCTGTTCCAGGCCTCAAGTTCCGTCGCCGGTGCCTGACCTCCACAGCGTCAGCTCATGTCAACCTGTCTGCCCTGCTCACTGCAACAGGAAGCCTCCCCAGCCTCCAGTGCCCCCTCCTCCACCTCTTCCGGCTCCCTTCCGCTGCAAACAGGCCTGTTCCAGGCCTCTAGTTCCGCCGGTTGGCCCTTCTAGGGGTCACCGGCCGTTTGTCTCCCGCTAGTGATGCCCTAGGTTCCTTCTTTCATGTCCACAAGGGCCGTTCAGTCCCTCTAGTCCATGTGTTTGCAACGTGTGGCCATGTTCTAGGCTGTCTACGTGTATTTGGTCTTCGTAGAGAGTGGATACGTCACATCCACCCTAGTTGGTGAGCAGTCTGGCTTTCGTACTTCTGATTTTTCAACATATATTATCATTGTTGCTTCCTGTTTGCCTCGTCTATATGGCCTCTCGTGACTCTTTTGTGAAAAATTTGAGTGGAACGTCTGAAAAACTCTTTGGGCCGAATTATCTCCCATGGTCACAGAGTTTTGAGACCTTTGTGTTGGAAAAATCTATTAATATGTTTTGATGATAACAAAATGAAATGTGATTAATTGTTAATTAATCACTTAAGAAAATATGACAAGTAATCATTAAAGCCAAATATTCAAATATACATATCTGTGAACA
>JAMKQA010022813.1:0-12184 GCA_024699735.1 Posidonia australis
ATTTTCTGGAAGAATAAGTGGGTAGACGACATCGCATTGAAGTATATCTTACCTGATTTAAATCTTGATTTTGCTTATAAGAAGGATTCAATTAAAAGAATGATAAATAAGTTTAGGGCAAATCATCTAGAATTATTTTACAATTATAAGGCTATTGTCCATCGTAATAATCAGGTTTTTGGGCAATCGCAAACTTTTACATTTGTTATGGAGTCCTTGCATTTGACTCACAAATTGGATCAGGTAGTTTGGACCCCCACTATTGATAAAACTTTCTTTGTTAAAAGTTGTTATGAGCTAGTGAATAATGGTGGGATTAGATCTAAATTCAAGGAATATATTTAGAAGAGTCGAATATCTTTAAAAATTAAGTTATTTGTTTGGCTTACAACACATGATAAAATTCTTTCTAGGGCCAACTTAGGATCCATTTGGTAAAATTTTTGGATAATTTTTAAGCATTTAACTTCTCCCTAGAAGCTACAATGGTTCAACAACTCTATCAAATATTACCAACTTCTTAGAAGCATGTAACTTTTAAAATAGTGATTCCTTTACATTTCCAGAAGTAAGGATAATACTACTTCTAAACAAAAGCTAGTTTCTACACTTAGGTTGAGAAGCAGAAGCTTTACAAACAAACTCTTAGTCAAGAGAGGCTCACTCTCTTGTATATCCTACGTTTACATTTTAGAGACAATAGATTTCATTTTTTTGCATTGTTCCCTCGCTTTAGAGATATGGAGTTTTTCACAGATGATATCAATTGTCTTAATAGAATTAGTACCTCTGATATTTATTTCTTGGACAAATATGCTAAGTTTAAGTTAAGTTTTTTTGTTCCAGCAATTATATAGATCATTTGGAAGGAAAGAAATGCTAAGATTTTCAAGAATAAAGTCAGGAATACAATATCCATTTTGTTTCACATTATCGCATTAATGGTTTTTTGGTCAGATAATATAGTTCAAGGATAAGGATCGGTAGCAATATCTCAAGCCATTCAACATATGTAGCAGGAAAAGGATCAAGCACAAGCAAATCAAGCTATTCAAGTGATTGCTACATCTATTGGGATCTCTGTGGATCCAATCCATATTTCAGATGAATCCAGTCCTACCACTACCTCTGCTTATGATCCACTAAACTCCACATCTAGCTTTGGCGATTGAAGTTACAGTTGTTTATCTTCTTGCTATTTCCTTTTGAAGTCGTTTTGAAAATTGGTCTTTGCAATTTTTGATTCAGTTTGATATTTTGTTGGTTGGGTTTAAGACTTTAAACTTAAAGGTTTTATTCGTTAAAATTGCGACATAAACTTTGTATTTTGGTTATCACTTAGTAGTGATATTCATAACCAAATGTCCTATTAATGCTATCTATTTGCAGTTTGCAAAAAAAAAAAAACATTCAACTTGAAAGATCTATGTAGATTTTGATACACATAGGAAAGTGAACATTCCATGCCACTTTTATCTCATCTCATGACAAGTGCCAGGCATGACCGAATAATCACTATTTGTGGTATACAATGATTTGAGTTTTGTGAACCTTGACTCATCATTGGGTGAACTACTTTGCTTGGAATATATACACCCACACTGCACTGATGACTGATTAGATTTTTTGTTAGTCTTTTGGTTATACTTGGATAAAGGTTTGACATTAGTTTTATCTTTGATGAGGATTCTTAAATTACCTCAATGGTCCATGTCTTTTCTTTGCATACCTTCTGAATGTAATTTAAGCATGCCAATACCTTATCAAACAGACTAAGATTTACTTGTTTCAAATATATATTTGTTTATTACCGCAACATAAAGCACGTTTATATGCACATGAGTTCATATTTCATTTGATTACATTACCTTCTTTGTGAGGAGTAAATCCCAAAAACAACGGAAATATATCTTCAAGTTGTTTCTTTCTACTTGCTTGTGATTTTTTCACTTTAAGCCTCCTTTGTACAAAATTTTGGAATAGATTTTAGATGTATAATATTGATTCTGTGTATGTAAGATTATGAGTACAAATCTATTTGATGCAAAAAATATTTTTTCTTATAATCAATCTAATGTTGGATTCTCAAACAAAGTATAAAAATACACTTAGTTTCGTCTCGACTAATGTATAGAATTTGTCATTTCAATGGATGTTTGGTTAAGCTAATGGTCATATTAAGAATCTTGGATTATCTACAAGTTTAAAATCTTTATCAAATGAGACCTTAGTTATAAACATGGGCTTTCTCATGACTTGCAAGTGGATATATTCCAAGCTATTGTTTAAAAAAGAAACGAAGATTGTGTACAATCACTTCATCAAGTGATAAATCCTCCTTGTGGTTGCATAGAGGTTAGGAGTTCGAACTAGGAACAACATCTTGAGGACTTATTGAGAAAATACATATTATTGTGTGAAATATACATGCTTCATAGTCTAGTTGGAAGATTAAGGGTAAAGGGTTATTACCAACTTAGCTATTAACAAGCCTAAGGCATTTTTTCCTCTTAATGCATATTGATGGCAAGGTGTGCAACCCTAACTAGGGGTGGCAATCCAGGTTGCTGTGTTCGAGTTCATGTCAGTGCAAGTTGTATTTATGTTAAATTTACTTTTCAAAAAATTTATCCTAATTTGACATAAATAATATCATTAATCAACAAAAATGATGTCTTTTAACATTTAGAAAATCAATTTACACAAAAAATAATGTAATTATATGTTTATACATTACTTTAAAACATCAAACAAGTCAAATTCGGGCCAAACAGGTTTGTCTCGTATTGAAAATGGATTAATGGGTTCCAATGGTGTCAAGTAAAGTTTATACTTATTGATAGTAATTAGTTAAAAAAATATATTAAATAATAATACAATATTTAATCAATTTGACAAGTCAGATCGAGTTGGCTGAGTCGGGTCAAATATTACCCATCCCTAACCCAAATCATGTAGGCCCTTTTTCTTCACTTGGGCTCACACGGGCCTTGTGCTAAAACCCAAACACATTGGTACCCCTTCCCTAAACTAGGGCACGATTTCCAGCCTCCCCATAAAACCGTACATTCTCCCCAAGCACTAACACCAAGATTTTGCTAGGGTTTTCGCCATCTCTGTTCTGCCGAGCAAGAATGGTTTGCCTCTGTTCTCTCCAAATCCTATCTCCAACCTTGTCCATTCATCTAGATATAATCTCGTGTTATTGTTGTCGTTGTTGTTCCTGCAGGCCACAGAACAAGTGAACCCCAAGGCGTACCCCTTGGCTGATGCGCAGCTTACCATAGCCATACTGGATCTCATCCAACAGGCTGCCAACTACAAGCAGCTCAAGAAGGGGGCCAACGAAGGTAACTCTCTCTTCTCTTCTGTTCTTTTCTTTTATCAAATTGGTTGCTTTTGCTCAGGAAAATGTTGAAGAAGGTGCCTTTTTTATCTACTACTGGTTCAAGTTTGGCTTGTTGATTATGTGGGTATTAATAGCTTGTTGTGTTGTTTATGTGATTTTTGGTTTTGGGTTTCTTTCCTTTTCTGTGGACAGCAACCAAGACACTAAACAGGGGAATTTCCGAGTTCGTTGTCATGGCGGCGGATACGGAGCCGCTTGAAATCCTTCTCCACCTTCCCTTGCTTGCAGAGGACAAGGTAACATGCAATTTCGTAGCATGGTCGTTGTATGTTACAGCTTGTAGATTAATTTTTAGTTTCTAGGGTATCTGGAATTAAATGGGTTTAACTAATTATTTTTTTGACGGTTGTTTTTAGATTTTATTTGCTAAAGAAAAATAGGTTTGTTGAAACAGCAACTTAATTTCATTATTAAAGCATCTTGTTTAGATTTTTACCTAATGTTCATATATTTTTCTTTGACTGCAAATGCGTTTGTTATGTCTAGGAGTATCCTTTGCTGATCAATTGAAGTAGTACACTAGTACTGTTTCCTTATTTTTTGTGTTTATTAAGTATTCCAACGGTGGTTGACTGACCATTGAACCATAAATATTGTCTCATTTCTAAGTTTTAACTTTTTGTATGTTACATATCGTCCCCTCTAAATAGGCTACCTGGCTACTGAAGAAAACAAATGAAACAAACGATCTCTATATTCTTACGGGAAACCCTTCACTAAAGTGTAACAGGGTTAAGATCTTATGTAGACTAAGATATGTCTATACATTGTCTTTGTCCTGCTAGTACCAGCTCCTTGGAAATAATTAGAATTAGATAAACCGTTGTCATCTATCTCATAATTTTGAACTTACCCACTTTAAAACCTCTGTTATTAGCTACAAAAGTTAACTTGACTTGTGCATTACTGCTTTGAATGAGTGTCATGACTATATTGTCCTATAAATTATTGAAAGAAGTGTACAATTCTGGTAAGTTGTCTTAATACAAGAAGGTATATGTCATCACCTAAAAAGCAAGAGTTCTCAAGTGGTAGAGATGTTTTACAAGGACTTAGTGGGACATAACTCATTAGTGTATTTTCTGTCTTCGGCTTAGGATGTAAATCTACAATTTGTCATATTTGTAGAAGATGAGTGCTGCCAATGCCACCGACAAAGCAGATGGTTGCAAATAATCAGAACTTTTCCAAGGGCTTAGGGAACTTTAAGTATATTTTTGTTCTTTGGCTACATGTAAGATGTGTTAATTTGTTTTGTCTTTCCACCTTTCACTTCGAGAGAAAAGAAGTACAAAATGGTTTTGATGGAAAGATTTTTACGGATGCTTGTTTTTTTGTTAGTGGCGTACAATGTATTTTTCTTAGCTGTCATGGCATATCATTGCACTAGTTATGTGTGTTTGGCAAGAGAAAGAAATTGCTTGGATTTTTCTATCTTCTCGATATTATGTGTGTTTATCTTTGGAGCATCCCATCTTTGTATATTCCAGATGCTTAAGTTACTGGAATTTCTTTAAAGCCAAAAAGAATATTAACCAGTAGCTATTATACCAGAACGTGCCCTACGTTTTCGTTCCTTCCAAGCAATCTCTTGGTCGAGCCTGTGGAGTCACAAGGCCTGTGATTGCCTGTTCTGTGACAAGCAACGAGGGTAGCCAGTTGAAACAACAAATACAGGGTCTCAAGGTATGTATATTTTGCTTCTCTCTCTCTCTCTCTGTAATCTATATACCTCTCGTGTAAGAAAAGTGCTGATGTCTTTCGATTGCAGGATGCCATCGAGAAGCTTCTAATCTGAGAGAGATTATTTGTCGGCTTCCTGGGCCTCAGCTAAGATCTCAATGTTCTGGAGGCGTGGACTGATAATTGCGGTTTTATCTGGGAGAAAATGATTCATCAATTAATATCCGTAGCTACTGTACGATCACATTGTCTAATGTTGTGTAAGAATCTTATTGAGATCTTAATGCTAGTTTGAGAAACATCTTTATCAGTCGCCTAATGTTATATTTCTAAAATCTAAACCAACAAATTGATGAATCATCATTAGTTGTATCTTTTGATAAAATCATTGCTAAGGTGACATAAGTGTGCAACAAACAAAATTAATGGAGTTACCGTAATCCAAGCAATTACGTTAATTGAGATTTGGGATGGTATCTTTGTAGTATTACTAAAGTATAATGAATTGTTTAAGTACAGATCTGGGGCCTTTTTTATTTTGTTTAATTACAGTAATCTACGTGATATTCCAATATTGCGTTACATCTGGCAACAGCTTATTTAGTTGATGGGACACACTAATCGCTATCTAACGACAATTTATTGCAACTAATTAATCAATATCCAATCATGTCGTAATTACATGCGATGCCACGTGAAACAACCACGACTTCCCTAATATTTAAACTCCCAGCCCCAGGTCCTGAGACCGGAGCTCTCTCCCCTTTTCCCTCTCCCAAGAGAAATCCAACATCCTCATCTCCAGCAACAAGAGAGAGGCGCAGAGGTTAACATCATCCACCAATGGACGACGCCGCTGCCGCATCTGGGGAGGAGGAGGAGGAGAAACTGGAAGAGAGCGGCACAAGTTCGTCGGAGACGGCCGAACCGATGGTTACTACTCCGGTGACGTGGAAGGGGAAAGAGATCGACCACGGCTCTTCCGTCTCTGGGATCAGGAGCGGCGACGGTGCATTTAGGGATCCGGTCGAAGTTATGGATTCTGGTGTGGTAGAGGTGGAGAGCGATTTGAAGGGGGCAGTGTTCAAGTACGTACGTACGTGCATGCTACGCAGTCTTAGTTAATTTCTTGTGCTGTTTGTTGTGGGTTTTCTTGTATCTCGTCGATTGAAAGAGAAGAACTTGATGGATTTGGTTGTGGCAGTCCTGCTGGTCGCGTGGCGGGGATTGTTGAGGAAGAGGGTTCGGTTGCAGTGGAGGTGACGAGAGACTCGAAGGGGGCAGTGTCCGTGGTGTTGCGCAGGACTACGAAGAAGACTAAGCCCATCGCCATCAAGTACGCACGTAGTGCTACTGCTTAACTACTACTCTTTCTTGGGATTCTTGTGTTTGTTTCATTTCTTGTGCGGTGTTCAAGCATTTCGTTGGCCCGATCGGCTTAATTTGGTGATGCATGACTCCTGCTTTGAGTCTTACTGTTTTGATCACGTCTGTTTCATGCATGCATGAGTGGGTTGTCAAAGATGCGGTGACTGGTTTGATCTTTGATCTGCGTTGGTTTCTCTGTTTCAAATTGCTATTCTAGGACTTCTGTTGATTTGTAGTCGTAGGAAGTGCATGGTATACATTCATGTAATCATGTTGCGCTATTGTTTTGTTTATGTTGGGATTCTTGATTCTAATTGTTATGGCTTAAAAAACATTGGTCATGTATGACTTATACGTAATTATCGCCTACAAATAATGAATTCCTGAAAGATACAAGTAGGAATTGTCATAGTATCTTTCCAGTGCCTCTGAGCTCGAT
Source organism: Posidonia australis (assembly GCA_024699735.1). Taxonomy (NCBI): domain Eukaryota; kingdom Viridiplantae; phylum Streptophyta; class Magnoliopsida; order Alismatales; family Posidoniaceae; genus Posidonia; species Posidonia australis. Next base: position 6,900 of record JAMKQA010022813.1, read on the forward strand.
CTTAATTTGCTAGAATGGTCTGATATAAATCACAGATAACATAAATCCATAATCCATAAGTCATAACTCTGAAGGGAAGTGCTTTCTTGGTTCAGTTTTAGCTAGATTGTCCAATTGCTATTGTCTTCATATGGGTGGGCGAAGTTGAATAACGATAGTAAATAATTTTTTTTTACTCTAACAATATGCCATGAATCAGATTCTTTACGCACTATAAAAGTATCAATGAAAAATTTCACACATTGAAAGAGCACATGATAACTTACTGTTCATATATATTTATATATGAACAGTAGATAACAATTGCTTCTATATGAACAGTAACGACTACCATCATTAATTCTGCATCTCTTAGTTAATCCCTGGCATTCAGGGTTTTGAGTCACTGGTGGTATCTAGCGTGAGGCATGCATACATGCATGTGCTCTAGATATTTTGAAGAGAGTAAATAATTATTTCCTTTCTTTCCTTGACATGTTCGCAGGCGAGGACCTCCAACATTCCTCCCTGGTAAAGCAAGATCATTATCGTACCAGAGAGATCGATCCCCTACATCAGCTGAAGACCTGATAACACCAGACCGCAGGTGCAGGAGAGCCTTCGGAAGCGACTTATTGGAAAGACCCCTCACTTATCCCTTCAGTAGTAGATATGACTACGGAGTTCCAAGACTTAAGAAGTCTAGACTGTCTGCAATGGAACGGGCAGACAATCTCAGCTGCGTTGCAAATTTCAGTAGAAGCAACATAACAACCAAGGAACACGTCCCTGAAGAGAGGTTTCTTCCTAGTCGCGAACCGCCATCCGCCCAACGTCGTACCAACCCATTACAGCAAGCATTCTCCTTGCCTTCCAGGTTGGCAAGAATGAAGGTTTCTGACTCTCCAGAGGACCCCAAGAATAATGAAAATAAGAGGGCAACTTGATATATCGACTTGTGCTGAAAGGATCCGTGCTTTTGTTTTTACGACGTTGGGTGGTACGTAGGGATTTGTGCCCATGGTGTTTTTACCATTTTTTTTTTTTTTTTCTTTTTCCTGAGAGGGGTTTTTGTACTATTGGTCGATGAGGTCTCTACCCTAAACAGGCGCAATTCTTCGTTTGATTTGAGAGGGGTGCACGTTATGTTGGGAGAGTCTATGCATAACAACATATTATGGGTAATCGCCTGTTGTATTAATGGTATTGACAAGCAAATATACATTGTGCCATTTGTTCAGATAAATGGGCAAATATGCGTTCATCACTACCATATAAGTTGCATAAGCAGCAATATCCTTAAAAAAAAAAATCCCTGTAAAATGAAAAGCCATCAATGACCACAAACAATATGCTCAAACTAGTTGGTCGAATAAATGATCGATATACATTCAAGAAAAGAAAGAGATTAGCGGAAGAAGCTTTTCTCTTAGCTATTTAGTTGGATTCGTGTATATATTTTGCATATACAGAAAGAGCTCTTCTGACTCCACTATGTAGAAAGGGTGTATCTCATGTATATGCCAAAAATAAAATTAAAGTGGAAAATAAATTTACCTAGAAGCTATGGAGGTGAAAAATAAATTTACCTAATCTATGGATTTATTCTAGAATCCAACATAAGTTGGATATTCTAAGATTATATCAAAATACATATAAATCAACACATAACATAATTTGGATTATGGATAGAATTGGTTATGTAAGAGATGTTTGGTATGACATCAGATTATGCAAAAATATGAACACCCATGAGAATCACTCAAACCAAGTAGTCAAGGCATGAGAGATTGGAAGCTAAAAGTTAAAAGGAGTCCCAACTCATATACAAACAATCTTACATAGATTTCAACCTTTAATTGTGGTCAACAATATCATTTTCTCCTTTTATCGTACTATGCAGAGGATGATATATATTGTTTATGATTATGTGTAGGATTGTGTGTCCCCAAAATCAAGTTAAAAATTCCTTATGGAACAAAATTGTACATCCCTAATAACTTGTTGATCATGACAAATATGTGATCACTTAATTGTTTAATGTAATTAAAATTAATACCATTATATAATCTTGTCAACTCTCTCTGCGGCTTGGCACCAATACAAATGAATCTGTCTTATCTAGTGACAACAGAGAAAGGAGAAGGTGATCACCTTCATGTCTGTAATCGACAAGCGTTGGTTGCCGAGCACCGTCTAAACTCTAGACGAGAAAGAACACATGCAGCCACAAGGTTAATGATGTGTGATGCAAAACACGGTTTGAATGAGTCTGGTTGGGGTGTGGCGTTAGTTGTGGAGATATGGCACACGTCCATCTCTTTTGTGGGTTGCGTGTGTATTAGTGGGTTGTTTGTCTTTCTATTTAATGATTTTGTATGAGTCAGTAGTGTGTAGATAGAAGAAAAAACTATTGTATTTCTTATTTGCTTTCCAGTAAAAGTTATCTTCTCTTCCATCTACTTTCTCTTCTATGTTAGTTGTAATTCACTTTTCTAACAGAAGTAGTATTAGAGCTAGGTTCTGGTTGCACGAGGAGGTGCTATGGTGAAGGTAATTGCTGACGTAAGTTGTGGTGGAGGTGAAACTACTCCTGTTCGTCATGTTTTTTTTTTTTTTGGACAATGATAAGTATTATTAGATATTAATCTTAAGGAAATAATTCCAAGGGAATCAGGAATCCAAAGAGTAACAAAATAACGAAAGTAAGGCAATGTTCATGTTAATATTACAGACAACCAGCGAAACTAGCAATATAGTTTCAATGTTTATAAAAATGAGCAAAGCTACTGCCCCATATCTTCAGCAGCAGCAGCTGGATGTATAGTGGAATCATTAGAAGTAGGAGGAGCATCTGAAGAGGCTGTGAGGTTCTCAGCCCAAGCAGCTTTCATTGAGGATAATGAATTCCTCAATTCCTCCTTTTCAAAACCTGGTAGAAGTGAATCTAACCAGTGCCCTATTAGTCCAATGATATCAGAAATAACGACTTGAGAAGATTTGAAATTTTCACGAAAAATTCTGCTGCTTCTTTCTTTTCAGGTTACCCAGAGAATAACTTGAATCAAAACAAACAAACTGTAGTTATTTAAATGGAATTTAAGAGCAGGTTTATGCAAATATAAGTAACCCAGATTATAAAATCCAGGGTATAACTGGGAACATAAGAAAAACTGCCAAATCTGTGAAACAAATTCGCAAAACATAAACAGATGGGTATTAGTTTCTGTGTTTTGATTACAGAAAATACAGGTAGGTGATCCAATCCACCCTTTCTTTAATAAATTTTCCTTAGTGAGGTTTCTATTGTGAATAACAAGCCAGGAGAATAACTTAACCTTGAGGGAGGCCCAAGTCAGCTAAATCTCCTCAAACAGATTAAATCTGAGGCCATCATCATTCAGTATCTTATAACATGATTTAACTGAGAAATTGGAAGAAGACGCTGGAGTCTAGGATATAACATCCCTCTCCACCCCTAAATTAATAGATTGCATAATTTGTGCCATCAAATCAAGTTGAGATTGCAAAACATTGTATTCACAATACTGTGCTTTAGAAATATCCATCAACTTATTAATATCAGAATCGAAAATATTGTAAATTTTGCAAACAGAGGCTTTCTTCCATCTGCAAATAGAAAATAATTGAGGGAGTAAATATTTTATTTTTGTCCCATCCCTCCATTTTTGTTTCCAGAAAAGTATATCTTTCCCATTGCACAGGTGGAAAGTACTGAAGCAATTTACAACATGAAAACTGTTTTTCAGGCACAGCCATAAAGGGGAGCAGTGGTTAGAGGAAGTATTTAGGAAAGCCCCAGGCCCTAATTGCTTCATATACCTAACCTTCACTAGCTCTTTCCACATTGCATGACAATCCCAGGAGAGTAATTGCCAGACTAATTTAGACTTAAGTGCAAGATTAAAATTCCTGAGATTTAAGATCCCCCAACCATTTTGCTTTTTAGGTCTGCAAAGTACACCCCATTTAACTAGATGTCTGCCTTTATCAGCAGTAGGATCAGACTTCCAGAGGAAGTTGCACCTAAGCCTATCAATGTCCTTCTGAATCTGTCTGGGCATATGCAAGACAAAGATATAATAAGTAGGAATGGCGGTTAAAATAGAATTAATTAGCGTCAATCTGCCACCTAGGGATAGAAAGTGAGCTTTCCAATGGGATAGCTTAGATGCTAATTTCTCCAGGATGGGAGACCATTCCCTTCGTGAGGCCCTCCTATAATGAAGTGGAATACCTAAGTAAGTGATAGGCAAGGTTGCAGATTTACAACCTAATAGCTTACAGGCATTATCTACTAAATCCTGATCAACCTTAATACCAGTAATAGATAATTTAGAGAAGTTTATTTTAAAGCCAGAACAGGATTGAAAGCAACAAAGGATGCGTTTGATATTCACAATGTTTTCCGCACCCTCAGCTAGGAAAAGAATGGTGTCATCCACATATTGGATGTTTAGTACATGGGAACCCCCATGAGGGAATTGAATGCCTTTAATGAGATTCTGATTTAAAGCCAACTGAAGCATACGGTTCAGAATATGGGTAGCTATTATAAAGAGTAGGGGGATAGCGGGTCCTCCTGTCTCAGCCCGTTGGAAAATCCAAAGTAGCCGTGAGATGTGCCATTAAGAAGAATGAAAAATTTTGCAGAAGAAATGCACATTTTAACACATGATATCCATTTCCCCCCAAATCCTAATCCTTGAAGAGATTGAAGGAGGAAATCCCAATTGACCTTATCAAAGGCTTTCTCGAAATCCAATTTTAAGATAAAACCTGGCACTTTAGAGGAGTACATAAAATGAAGAGTTTCCTGATCTACCAGAAAACAGTCCCCAATAGAGCGGCAGGGAGAAAGGCACATTGGGAGTTATCTAAGGTCTTGTTAAGTATGGGAGATATCCTTGAGGCTAAGGTTTTGGTAAATATCTTATATATGCTGTTTACTAAACTGATAGGCCTGAATTCAATAATAGAATTGGCACCAAGCCGCTTAGGAATAAGGACAATAAATGTCTGATTTAAAGGAGAGAGAGTATCAGGATCAGTAGAAGAGAAAATGTGCTGAAAAGTGTGCATAATGTCATCTTTTAACAGTTCCCAGAACTGTTGAAAGAAGAAAATAGGTGTGACCGTGCCGGACCCGGAGGGAGGCGGGAAAGGGATCACAGCCATGCCATTCTGGATGGCGAAGGCGCAAGGATAGGATAAAAGAAAAGGAGTAGGAGTCGCCACCTGGTCTTTTAAGGGAAAGACGAGGAAAACCACAAAAGGATGAATGC
>JAMKQA010022814.1:0-24294 GCA_024699735.1 Posidonia australis
TGCGTAATAGGAATCCTTACCCATTCTCTGGTTAGTAGACATCCAGCCTTCCCATCTGCATCACATGCATTCATCCTTTTGTGGTTTTCCTCGTCTTTCCCTTAAAAGACTAGGTGGTGACTCCCTTTTCTTTTCTTTTATCCTTGCATCTTCGCCGTCTCGGCATGACTGTGGTCTCCTCCCCACCCCTCCCTTCGGGTCGGGCATGGTCACAGATACTATTTACTCAGTTGGAATGATTACTCTGAAGCTTTGTACAAGACATGGAAAGGATCTTGCTAAATCTGTCGGAACAAGACCGAGGTCGGAAGTTGTGGTTACAACCCCCCAATACTCCACCATGAATCGTCATGCTTTGCGATTCATCTCTCTTGGATTTACTAGAGATCCTGTTATGATCTTGGAGGGATATGGTTGCCGGTGTCCTCGTTCTTGGGCTTGAACAACGGAGCAGTCAACATGTCCTAAATGAAGATACTGTCCCGAAGTAGGTCAACCAATAGGTAGCTGCCATGCCCCTGGTTGACATGGGAGGTTATCACCATAAAGGCAGCTGGCATGCCCATGGTGTATAGCAACCTCTGTTAGATTTTTAGCCAAAGTGCAGCTGACATGCCCCTGGCTTAAGACCTAGCACGACCTTGCAAAGTGAATGAATGATAATGAATGCAGGAATAGTAGTGTCATATTATATCACCCTCAGAACCAAGTGGAATGCTAACAACGCCTGTCATGCCATTAGGGAAGACCTCAATTCACAAGACACTACCCAGACTTATAGGCTATTGGTGGCTCTCCAGAATAGGTAATTCAGTAGGTTAGGCTCCATGCCAAACTCTTGGAGACTTAACCTACTTTTTAACTTTTGACTCATTTCTTTTCTCCCTCTTAGGCTTGTAGGCTCACTCTAACCCTTGTTTGGGGGTAATGGGCATCCAGATTTGAAGGGAACTGTTAGAATTGTATGTGATGGGTGGCTAGTCCCTTTAGATACTTGCATCAACTCCTCCTCAAGGTATGTGATGGGGGTAGGGCTGACCTACTTGCCTCTCTCAATTCGGGCTAGCTGCTGTCTTCGACTTTTGTCTCCTTTTTCTTTTGTGCCCTTGTGGATATATTTATTTTTCAATTTGGCTCAAACTCATGCTCGCCCTTAACATTTTATCTCCCTCTAGAGGTGTAAGTCCCTAGGGGAGTTTGGACATTTCGCCTGACCATGGTTGGGTGGTGGCTCCCTCGCATGCTAGAAGGTCTAGGTAATGTCAACTGAAGAGGTATAGACCCTTCTTAAACATGCTAGCTATTTCGATTTTCATCATCGGGCTTTGATGCGGATGCACTTATGCATGGATGCATGTTTCTTTTCTTTTTTGTGCTTTTTGATGCAATGCATGCGTAACGAGTGCAAAGGGAAAAATAAACATGAGTTTGAGGAAAATGCAAAAATGTGTGAATAGAACGAATAAAACATGCGTGAATGCAGCTAGAGTGCTTTGCAAGGTAAGGATGCGGCTCTCCATCATTGGTAGCATTTCTTTAAGTAACACGGATTGACCGGCTCTTGTCAAAGGCTGCCTGACATTCCTCGTTCCAACCGATCTATGCATTCTTCCTCAGGAGCTTGAAGATCAGCTCGCAGATTGATGTGAGTTGTGCTATGAACCGGCTGATATATTGTAGGCGACCCAACAATCCTCTGACTTCTTTCTCCGTAGTTGGGGGAGGCAGGTCAATTATGGCCCGGGCCTTATCTGGATCGACCTCAATTCCCCTTTGGCTAATGATGTGACCAAGAAGCTTGCCAGATGAAACCTCGAAGGCACATTTACTGGGGTTAAGGTGGAGCTTGTACTTGCGCAGACGATCGAACAACTTCCTCAGGCATGCTAGATGATCCTCAGGCTCTTTGGATTTAGCCATCATATCATCTACATAAACTTCGACCTCTTGGTGCATGAGGTCATGGAATAGCACTGTCATAGCTCTCTAATATGTAGCCCCAGCATTCTTTAGCCCAAATGGCATCACCTTGTAGCAGAAGATTCTCCATGGGGTGATGAATGATGCCTTTTCCATATCTTCTTCTGCCATCTTGATCTGATTGTATCCTGAGAATCCATCCATAAATGATAGCATTTTATGGCCGGCTGTATTGTCCACAAGGATGTCAATGTGAGGTAGTGGGAAGTCGTCCTTCGCACTCGCCCAATTGAGATCTCTATAATCAATGCACATGCGAACCCGTCCATCCTTCTTTGGGACTAGGACGACGTTTGCAAGCCATTCTATGTACAAGATGACTTTAAGGAAGTCCACCTTATGGTGCTTCATAATTTCTTCCTTAAGTTTAAGCAGCCACTGGGGTCGCCATCTTCTGAGCTTTTGCTTGACAGGCTTGACATTTGGCTTCAATGGCAGATTGTGTACTGCTACCTCTACATCTAGACCGACCACGTCACTGTAGGTCCAGGCAAAGACATCTATGTATTCCTTGAGGATGGTGATGAATTCTGCCCTTAACTTCGAGGTGAGTTTTGCACTGATGCGTAATTCTTTGACATCGTCAGCGGTCCCGATGTTCACGAGCTTGGTCTCCTCCTCCACATGGAGATTCAGGCCTTCTAGGTCATTATCATGGTGCTGGAATTCCGCTAGCACGTCTTCATCCCCAGGTGCACCATTGTCATCCTCCTCTACATAGGCCACAAACTCGGACAACATCTCCTTCTGGAAGGTAGGATCCACTGTATCGAAGGTGCAAATCTGCTCTGATGCTTGGCCTTTTTGATGCTTAAAGAGAGTTACACTGACTCTCGTATTCTTATACTGGCGGTAGGCAACCTTTGTGTCATCCTATTCTATATCCTCTTTCAAGTCAAATGTTTCTTGACTCACTGATGCTGCTTCTTCACTTATTGCAGAATGTTTTGGTTTTTCTAATTTTTTTTGGTTTTCTGGATTTTCTAATTTTTTTTTGATTTTCTTTGCTATTTACAAGAGGTACTACTGATTGGCAACTGTCTTGTTGCTGACTGATTGGAGTGACGCCACTTATGTTCTTCCTTGAGCTCAACTCAAGGTCTTTTTTTTTGTCCCCCACCTTGTGTAAGGTGGGGCTTGGGTTGCTGGTACCATCTAGACCCGCCTCCCGGTTACTGAGTGATTAACTCATCTAGTCTAGAGTAAACTGTCTCTTCACCTTCTTTTAGAACCATGATTGTGTAACGGTCCTGGGTTTGCTGTGGTGAGGGAGAGGCTGCTTTGATCATTGTTACTTTGCCTTTCTGGCGCCTCACTTCCTCTATGGTATCCTTTGCCAAAACGGCAAGCTGCTCTTGAAATAAAGCCTCCATGCTTTGGAGCACCTCGTCCATCTGTGCCTCCACGACTGCTCCCTCATCCTCGTCTGATGCGAGATCCACATAATATGCAACCTCTGGACCATCACCAGTGGATGTCAATGGTACTGCGTAGGGATCAGTGCTCCACGCCAACAATTGGATCTAGGCAGGCATCACTTGCATTGGAGTGTGCTGGGAAAGAGGATCTGTCACATGATGTCCTATAAAGGCTTCACAGCCTACCTCTGGGATCACTGTTGTGACTGAGGTCGTGATGGGAACTGATGCAGAAGCTGGATCTACTACTGTTGATACAGTGAATGGAGCTGTAGTTATGTTGAAACTGGAACTGTCACATCTGGCATCATGACTGCTGCAGGAACTGATACGGCTGGAAATGATACTGCGGTGACTGGAGTTGAAACTGTGGTTGGAACTGGAGTTGTAGTGGGAACTGAAACTGTTGTGGGAACTGAAACCATGGTGGGAATTGAAACCACGGTGGCTGGAATTGTGACTACGGCTAGAACTAAAACTACTGTGGGAGCTGTAACTGTCGTGGCTGGAACTGATACTGTGGTGTTTAGGTCTTCTTCGGAGCAGTAGTCCTTGATGCTTACGTATTTGACTGTGCTTGACGAGATGTCTCGCTTTTGCTTCGTCGAGTCTGAACTCTGCCCAGGACTGAGAATTCCTGCACTAACAAAGTTAGTTCAAGCTGGAGAGTGGTTCGACTTCGATTTCTGCAAGTTTCGAGAACATTCTTCTTGACACAGCTGTTCATAACTGAGTCCTACTCGATCCCTTTGCTCCTCAGCAGCAACAGGCTCTGCGATCCCCTGACCGCACTTCCCAAGAGGTGTCCCCTTCTTATATCCCCAACGACGACATAAATTCTTAACTATCATGGAGGGGTTGCTACGGACAAGTGGGTAGCTGCCACATTCAAATTCGGAAATGAAATTAACCGGCTCAAACCGATTAACCCGGAATAGAAAATCTGAGGGTTTGGAGTCAAAGGAGACAATCTGATGGGACAAGGTTGACACTGCATCGATCTTCTCCTTCTTAAAGTTTTCAGCCATGACGGTAACGATATTATCGCTCCAGCTGAAGTTTATCATTCGATGGAGAGTCGACGGGATGACCTGATGCTTGTGGAGCCAAGGGCACCCAAGTAGAAGATTAAACGAAGGTTCAAGATCCACGACGTAGAATTCCACATCAAACTCAGCTGGACAGATGACAAGAGGGATTACCAACAGGCCTAACACATCGTGATGCATGTTGTCGAACGACGTCATCCCTTTTGCCACTAGCACAATATCCTCGGCTTTGAATCCCAGCTTACATGTTGTACGCAAGGGGCAAATGTTTACGCCTACGCCATTATCGACCAAAGTAAGGGGAATGTGGAAGTTCTTAAATGAAACAGTTACGAACAATGGTTGGTTGTGATTAATCCCTACTGGCGGTAATTCTTGGGGCGTGAAAGAGATAACCTGGAGTGTGGCAATCATACCAACCAATGTCTCGAGGGTTGCAGGTTCTATAGTGGGAGCTACATGGGCGGCCTGGAAGACTCAAAGGAAAGCCTCTCGGTGCTCGGCCGATGTGTGAATCAAGTCCCAAATGGAAATATCAGCCTTTACCTTTTTAAGTTGAGCAATGATGTCGGCTACAGGCTTAGCTGTGGTGGAAGAGGACTTTGTCAAGGCTTCCTCAGTGGTAGGCTTCACTAGATGGCTTTCTAGCTATGGTGGATCTACAATAGGCTAGGTTTGCTTAGGCTCAGGAGGTGAGACCCTGTATACTCGCCCCGAACACGTGATCTCGCCACACATCTCTGTGGCATAGTTCTAGGGCATGCGATGGGTATTCTGAGTCAAATTAACGACCACAGGTGCCCCAGTGACTTGCTCTGGTCGAATAAAGGGTAGGCCTGCATCCGGTAAAACTGGTAGGGATATAAGTTAGGGAGACTGTGTGGGGGGATGAACTAGCAGGGTGACTAGTCCATAGATGGAGGGGGTTGTGCTAGTAGGGTCACTGATGTGGTTGGTAGGGGTGAGTGTGCTAGTAGGATTGCTAGACCACTAGGTGATGGTGGGTGTGCTAACAAGGTTGTTGGATATTCTGGTCTAGCGGTGAGTTGGATCATATTCACCATGGAGCTTGACCCTTCGAGAAAAGAGTGATACAAAGACTATGGAAATGGGGTAGACAAATCATGAATCAAGTCTGAAGGGTCCAATGTGGGAACATTGGATGGGGTGAGAAAGAGAGCATGGATCCTAGAGGTCCCTGGAGCATTTGAACGGTCATGCTCGAGGAGAGGCTATCTAACAATGCTAGGGGGATCAGGGACAGATGTAGATGCTTGTGTTCGTGCTGGTGTTGATTCCATCTACTGAGTGTGAATGACAATGACCTTATTATCAATCAGGTCCTAAATAGCAAGCTAGAGTGTGAAGCAACTATCCGTCACGTGCCCCGCGGAGTGATGGTTTTTGTAGAATAAGTCTGCCTTGTACCACCCCGGCAGTGGATGCGGCGGTGGGCTGACATTCAGGAACTTCAGGAGTGATTGTACCTTTGAGAGGACGACGCATAAGGGTTCGACCAGAGGTGTGAAGCGGCACTCTATGCGGTGCGGTCGTGCTTGAACTTGGTACGGTCCTTGCCTTACCGGTGCGATGGGATACACTGGCTTGGCGATCGTGGTAATGTGAGAGGTGTGTGGTGCTCTGTGCGTGGGTGCATAAATGAAGTGCTATTGAGATGGGCATTCCAGGGGGGATCCCTCCTCTTATTGGCATTACCATTTGCGCCAAAGCTAGTATTACTACCACTTGTTCCTAGGATAGAAGCAGGGGACGCGGCTTGTTTGGCGAATGCTGTGAGCGCGGGGAAGCTGCCACTATGCAGTGAACTTTCTACACGAGCACCTGCACGAATTAGCGATGTGAAAGTGGTGATGGGTTGTATGCTAAGCAGCGCCCTAGTGGCTGGTTGCGCTCCCTGGATAACCATCTCAATTGATTCCTCATTAGAGGGTTTATCCTTAACTTGTGAAGCGAGAGCGTGCCAACACCCAACATACTCTCCAAATGATTCGTGGGGTTTCTCCATGGTGGCGACAAGATCCTCACGCTTAGGGACCAAGTCGAAGTTAAAGGAGTACTGTTCCAGGAATGCCTGACTAAGGTCGTTCCAAGTCTTTATCCGGGCCATATCTAGAGAGGTAAACCATTTCAGTGCGGAATCAGTTAGACTCTTCTGGAAAAGACGGATCAGTAACCTCTCGTCAACTTGGAGCTGTGCGAGATCTTCGCAGTATGCCCTTAAATGCGAGATAGGGTAGCCCTTACCATTGTACTTTTCGAAATCTAGGACTTGGAAGTTCGATGGGAGAGTAGCCTTTGGGAAGTAACAGAGGTCCTAGAATTGGTAAGTCTGGCAGTCTCCTCCCTGCACTTGTCGAAGTGCTTTCTCAAGATCACCCACCCTAGCATGGAGGGCATCTGGAGTGGCTGATGAGGGTGATGCAGCTGGGGTGGGTCCTGCGTACGCCACATGAGTCGCACCGAGGTGCTCCTTCGAATCCACCATTGCGTCTGCTGGTGTCAGTGCACGATGGTTGGCGTACTTGTGTCTTGGTACAAAGTGTTTTGGGGTGTATGTATAAACTTGGTTCTGATGCGGGGAGGAAAGGGGAGATGTGTGATGTGCTACGTGAGGTGCAGTGTGAGTGGGGTACAGCTAATGTCCCGAGACGGATCCAGGGAATGAGAAGTGAGGGTATTGTGCCCCTGCCAAACCTAAAGGCTGACCACCAAGTGCATAGGAGAAATGTTGTGTGGTGACTTGAGAGGAAACTACAGGCAGAACCGATCCCATCGCCACTGAAGTCGAAAAAAGCTGGGGCGATGGTCGGAGGGGTGGTGCAGTGGATGCAGCATGATATGTAGGTGACGGCAACATAGGGACCTCTGGAATCACCGGAGGAGCAGCAGAAGCTAGAAGGATGTAGAATCCCATGCCATGTAGCTTTTGAGTGAGCTCAAGATGCTGCTGGTCGGGGAGGGCACGAGACCCATCAGTAACAGTACTAGAAACCACAACAAAAGGCATAGAGGATCCAAGTGGAGGTGGGACTTCAGACTATCCAACAGAGAGAGATCCTAACAAAGACGTCGCCGCAGGTGGTTGGGTGCTAAAAGTAGCAGGTCCAACTAGAGGATATGATAAGGGCTGGGTCTCCGGAATGTGTGTGGCTGTCATAGTGATGGCCTCGATGACCAACTCTGCAGTGGAGTGAGCCTGCCAGTTTTCGGCGCCTGAGGAATTCCCGAGCATCAGGAAATGACTATCGAGAGGAGTGGCTAAAGAAATCAGTGTCCAAGGAGGGACCACAGAGGCAGTCACCTTAAGAGCAATAGAAGTCAAAGGCTCACCGAAGTGCTGGGCCATGGTGGAACGAGAGCGAGTGAGAATCAGACTGCGGCGATAAGGCCAAGGATGGGTCCTAGGACGAGTTATCTTTGGCAGTGATGAGTAACTTAGAAAAAGATGGGCGAGATCTATCACCAAAGGGGAAATTAGAAAACAGGGACACTTGAGATCCGACAGAGGAACTCGCTCGCTATCCTGGAAGAAACAAACAAGCATCAGGAAACCTGATGTGAGTAAGACATAAATGCAATGTTATTATGGTGGCATGAATGCATATGCATATGGATGCAACTATTATGCGCTCTGTCACCAACTAAGTGTTTCCTAGAAGGCCGTCTACTTCAGGATCACACATGGGTAAATAGATCTCCGACTCAGGCAAGAAAGTAAAGGTCCCTGCTCTAAATCCTAGGCAAAGCGCAGGCAATGAATGGGTGGTGCATTGGTGGCCTCGTCTCCTATAGTAGCATAGAGTTGTACCCTCTACTAGCACCGACACGACCCCGAACAAAGGGGGACAAACTAGCAACACATCCCACGCCAAAGCCATAGAACGGGTTACCAGAATTGTCCTTCGCAAATTGTAGGTGGACTCAGGGGAGAAGAATGCATGCACCTATATGAATGAATCATGCATGTATGCTTTTGTGTCTTTTACTTGCATTTTATTAACCAGGGGGAAGAGTTAAAATTGGTCTCTAGTTTTGCCTCATTAATTGTTCTTTGAGTTTATGTGTTTTATTTTAACCAGAAGGGGGAAACAAACATGTCTCTACTCTCCTAGGCATTTCAACTGCGAAAGGGGAAGAAAACACACAAGTAAGGCAAGCAAGCAAGCAAACAACAAACAAAAGGCATGATCATAGCATGTGCAAGTGTCGTGGCATCATGATTGTGAAAAGAAAACATCCATCACGTCAAAAGGCAAGATATATAGCATGTGTGTGCAATGACAAAGCAAATGTGTGAAAGAAGTAAGCAAACAATCACAAACAAGGCAAACAAACAAACATATGAAACCAAAGCCTCAAGAAACAAGCAAAATCGACAAACCTGAAAGCTAGAATCTGCTATCCCCAGTCGAGTCTCCAGTTTCTGTGACCGTGCCCCCAGCCTGGGGGCCATCTGGCGCAGAGTCGCGCCAGAGAGGAGGAGGCCACAACCATGCCAAGATGGCGAAGGCGCGACATGGGATGGAAACAGAAAGAAATGGAGTCACCACCTAGTCTTTTAAGGGAAAGACGAGGAAAACCACAAACCAATCACAAAAAGTGAATGAGTGAGATGTAAACATGAAGGCCAGATGTCTACTAACCAGATGACGGGTAAGGATTCCTATTACGCACAGGGAAGGTGTTAGGCACCCCCATACGCTCGAGAAACTCGGTCTTTCTAGTCTAATTTGCTTGCTAGAGGCTAAATAAATGTTTTCTATGCCTAGATTGTGTTCTAATCATGCTGATACGAATGCCAAGACAAGACTGGATGCATGTGCAAGACGATGTGCAAAAATTACGGAGAAATCCACATGAATTTTCAAAATCGCAGAAAATCACATGAAATGATGATGTTTTTGTAAAGAATGCCTCTGAAAACCATGTTGATGTCAAAAGGATAAAAAGTCGAGTCAACCCGTGTTCTCGGAATCATGGAAAAAGTCGTGAAAATCAAAAAGTGGAAAAATAATCCGTGATAGGGTCAAATGTCAGCCCTCAGGCCTGTTACTGTACGCCCTTGGCAATGAAATCCAAATCAAATCAAAAAGTCTGAAATGTAGGATTAAAGCAAATCAAATTGGTTATTGGATAAGAAGCTCTGAAGACAAAGGGAAGAAAGAAATTCACTAAAGAAAAGGAATGGGATGCCGGCTCGCTAAATGCAAATGTGAGGAAAAAGGATATGGAATGCATGGATAAGTGCCTAAATGTGCAAAAACTCTAAAGAATGACTTAGACATGGACTATGCAAGACTGAGTGCAAAGATTGAGATGCATGCTCATGAATTGTAGGCACAGGGGCAATTTGGTCAGTTCCCCAGTCAGATATGATAAATGCTTGTATGAGAATGACGCATGGCCTAAAATGTGTGTCAAATGCCTAGAAGATGTTATTTGCAAGAAACATAGAGGACAAAACCAACAAAATGATGTAAATACAATAAAGGACAAATATAAGGGCCAAAATGCAAAATTCACAGAGAGGAATGAGAAACTGGATGAAAAACATGTTCATGACCCCTATTCTAACTTACAAATGATGGGTCCAATGTCAATGTGGCATAGGGATGTAAAAGTTGCACTTGGATAATTTCCTGAAAGGTTAGGGCCTAAAGTGAAAAATTCACATATGAGTGCAAATGTGGCTAAAATGTAAGGCTAAAGATCAAATCTCAATGAAAACATGATTTTTGAATAGAATCTATGATTAAATGCAAAACATGAGATGAAATGTGTGAAAAATATTCCAAGATATGCAAGAAAGCATTTAAAACCCTAAATAATGGATTTGAAATTAATCTAAGGGTCAAAATGTAAATTTTATGTTCAGGAATGATTTGATGTGAATCCAGGGACTTATATGCAAACTTTCTGGACCTGAATGTGATAGAAATTGGGATTTTATGTTAGTCAGTGCAATTATGAAGTTTCCTGAGGTCTAGGATGCAAAATACACATGAAAAACTCATTTTTTTAATGCAAAAGACTAGGACCAAACTGTAACGAAAACATAATCTCAAGGGTTTAAGTATGATAAAACATGTATGAATAGGATTGAAATGCAATTAAAATTTAAATAGGACAAGTGCAATATTCACAATGCGATTTTAAATTATGAAAAGTCAGGGGTCACAAAAATAAACTTCCAGGACTCATTTGCAAAGAAAATAGGAATATAGAGGCTAAACTGTAAAGAAACAAAAATATATGGGACTAAAATAAAAGTACCATTTAAACAGGAGAAAACATGCAATATTTACACAAATAATAAAAAGATGAAACTTATTTAAAACGTCAGGGGCTTAAACACAAAATCACAGGACCTAAGTGTAATAACAAAGGACTTAAAAGTAATAGAAAAGGACCTAGATGTAAGAAAAAACCTACATGTAAGGAAAAAGGACCTAGATGCAAGAAAAAAGGACCTAAAAGAAATTCTAGGGACCTATATGTAATGATAACTAGTACCTAAATGTAATTATTAGAACTTAAAAGAAACAATTCCTAAATCTAATTTATTTCGAAGATCACTAGCGGATCGCCGGCAATCCCTCTCTGGCACGAACTCCTGCTAGCCCCCAACGGCGATGCAGTGACGGGAAGGTGGCGGCGGTGGTCGGAGAAGCAAGGGGACGCCACGGAGAGCTCTGCCGTGGCTATGGGTTGGATAGGGGAGGCTCGAGAGGCCTCCCCCACCTCAGGCTCCAACAAGTGGCTCTCGTCGCCGAAGAAGACGACTGCGGAGGCATCTGGAGGCAGTGTGGAGGCTGGACTGTCGCAGCGAGCACCAGGGAACCTCTAGGGAGGCCCTGGCTGTGGAACGTCGCGGATGAAGCTGGAACGGCATGGGGCCCTCCCCCCATCGCGGGCTCCGACGAGGCGTCCCGTCGGCATCAGGGGAGGGGCTGCAGCAGCGGAGGAGCGTAGGAAACGGTTGGCGATGCTCCTGGGCGATGTGGGAGTGGTTGGAATTACCCATGTCGCTCCGCCCATCTCCAGCTCCGACGATGGGTGCAGCGGCGACGGCGGCGGTCGACTGGTCACAGGAAGGCCAGGAAGTCCCCCTCTGAGCAACGGTGGCTCAGGGAAGAGGAGGGAGGATATGAGGGGGAAGGAAAGCCCACAGGACCTCTTCCAAGCCAAGAGGTCTGAGACCTCGCCGGCAGTGGTGAACCCACTACCGGAGGAGGAAGGCAACACACAGGGCCTCTAAACCCACTAAAACTTGACCCAAAAGGCTCGAATGAACTCTACAGATGATAAAAGTGATATTTTGTGCCAAATGGGAAAGGATTTACCTAGATGGTGGCATGGATGTCCTCCGGCGAAGCTCGACGACGGCGCTCCTCTGGGCTGATGCTCCGGCGGTGTTTCAATGAGGCTCTTGGGTTGCAAGTGAGTTGACGGAGAGGCTCTGATGGTGGGGAATCGATGGGACTCTCTGGATTAGGGGCATGCAAAGCTTGGAATGTGGTTCTCCTCTCTCCAGTGACCTCTATTTTTCGTTTCTCCTCTCTGCTCTCTCCAGTTTAGTCCAAATCCCCTCCGTTGGTGGTTTCTCCAGTTCTTTAAGAGGGATGGAAGGTGAGGTCAAGAAGTCATGGCGTCATGGCTACAGTTGGGTAGAACGTGGGAAATGGGTGCAGTTGGGGAAATCGTTGGGGAAGAAGGTGGCTACTGTGGATTCATTTTTCTTTGATCCCTAAGTTGTTCGTTGATACATAAATGGAGTAGTGTTGGGCTTAACGAGCCCGACTTTTGGGCTTTTGTTGTTGTTCTTTTTTGGTTTTTTGGCTTGGTTTTAGCATTTTGGTTTTGTTTTAATTTATTTGATTTTGTTTTAAGTTTCTGATTTTATTTTAAGTTTTTGATTTTGTTTTAAGTTTTTGATTTTGTTTTGGTGATTTTATTTGTTTTGGTGATTAAATTTTGATTTTGTGATTTCGAAGTTTAATTGTTTTCAAATTAAGGTTTTTAGGAGTTTGAGTTTAATTACATGAGATTTTAAGGTAGTTTATTTTGGGATTAATTAAATGATTTAGGGTTTTTAGGATTTTAATCATTTTAGGGTTTTTTATGATTTAATTAATTTGGGGTTTTTTGGTGATTTGATTAATTTGGGGTTTTTTTGTGATTTAATTTGTTGGTTTAAGGTTGGGATTTTCAGTATTTTAATTATTTTAGGGGTTTTTAGGGTTTTGGGTTTTAATTAGAGTTTTTAGTTTAAATAAGGGTTTTTGGGTTGTAATTAATGGTCTCTTAGTTTAATTAGGGTTTTTGGGTTTTAATTGGGGTTTTTTGGGTTTAATTTAGATTTTCCTTGAAATTAAATGGATTAAAGTGGTTTAAAAATGGATTTTATTTGGTTTTGATTTTAATTAGGGTTTTCACTTGATTAATTTGGATTTTAAATGTTTTTAAGTGGATTTTTCTTGATTTTGATTTTAACCAGGGATTTACTTAATTAATTAGGGTTTCAAATGTTTTTAGGTTGATTTAAGTGGGTTTTGTTTAATTTTGGTTTTAATTAGTGGTTTTTGCTTGGATTAAGTTAGTGTAGGCTTTTGTGGGCCTACTGGGCTTGTGTGGGCTTGTGTGGGTCTAGGGTTCTGATGGAGTTAGGGTTTAAGGGTGGTGGTTACAACCAGAGCATCTTCTAGAGGAGCCTGCTGCCAAGTGACTGCAAAATTGGGGTGTCTACAAGTAGAATTGTTGATCAACTGGGATGGGCTTAGATGGCTTTGATGGGTAATGCTCTGATGTTGGTCAGCCAATGTGCTAATGAGGTGCTTCCCCCACCACAGACTGCATTGATGGGAGATATTTGGGAGGAGATCAGAGGTTTGTCCCCACCTCTTATATATTATAGTATATAGGCTGCAAGGACCAATGGGTTTGGAGACCCTTTCTAGTGGTGGAGAGTTCTCTTTCTCGACATGCCTGGGAGAAGTGTAGAGAGGAATTCAAAGAGATGAGCTGGCATGGTGTTGTATGGTATTTAGGGGCTAACCTGACAACTTGTGTGTTGTGCTTGGAGATGTATCAGGGATAGGCTACTCACCAGGGATAGAATATTGAAGATAGGGATGTAGGTGAATGATAGATGTGTACTGTGCTTGAATATGCAGGAAAGCAGAGACCATACGTTCTTTGGGTGTGCCTATGTGGTGTGGAAATTGTGCAGGTTGAAGCTGGGTTCACGCAAATATTGTACCCTCTTGAGAGAGGTAGAGGAGATCCAAAAGATTAGTGGGGGGATTAGATCTATATCCTTCCAAAGGCAAGCGCTTACTGCAGCTATCTAGCATATATGGCAAGAGAGAAATAGGCTGGCCTATCTTTGCTAATAATACCACCCAAAAGAGATCAGGCTTGCTCAGCAGATAGTATAAAATGTAAAAAAGTCTGTATTGTATGGCCAGCTGCAAGAGGAAAACAGTGGAGGATTCTTGACAACTGGGATATCCCATTGGTGTCGGAGTATGTGAGAACGATTGATTTCAAATGGCTCTGTCTAGAGTAGGGATGGCTCAAGAGCTCAATTCGGATGGGTTCGACGTCACTTGGGTATGCAGGATATGGCGTGGTTCTGAGGGATAAGAGAGGCCACATGAAGTTGATTACTCAGGGTTCGGCTATTCAGGAGGGAGGAAGAGATCAAACACATTGAACTCCAAGGGGCTACTCGGGGTCTTTACTTGGTGGAGAGGGTCTTTGGTAGGGTTTGGCTGGAGATCGATTCTGAAAGGGTGGTCCAGTAGATTAAGCAATTGATAATTTCAAGGACTTTGATTCGCTTGGTTCCTTCTTTGCCTCCAAAAGAGGGTGAGTCTGTAAAAGTCATAAATATTAAATATGACTCTTCCCTCTTCGCGTAGTACCCAAGGGATTTCAATTCGTTTCGAGAAGCCCTGCCCTTAGAAGGTACTAAAGACTACTTTTACCTGTCCATATAAGCAAACACATATCATTCTTTGACGGTCAGGACCAGCACTCAATCACGCGAAGGAAGGAAGGAAA
The DNA here is from genome assembly GCA_024699735.1 of Posidonia australis. Lineage (NCBI taxonomy): Eukaryota > Viridiplantae > Streptophyta > Magnoliopsida > Alismatales > Posidoniaceae > Posidonia > Posidonia australis. The sequence continues at coordinate 14,534 of JAMKQA010022814.1, forward strand.
CACAAACAAAATAGTCTAATTTCATATAGAAACAAAACGAACCACTTCGCTTTTCTGAGGTTGGTATATGAGGAATTTCTTTTTTTTCGCTTTCGTCTAATGGTTAGGACATCGTCTTTTCATGTCAAAGACATGGGTTCGATTCCCGTAAGGGATAGGTATTAGTTACCGGCTGGCAGTCTCATTGCTGAGTAATCACTCGCTATCTGGCTAGAAAAGGTGGTCTGACAGCTTCCTCTCTCCTAACAGCAAGCCCTACCGGTAGGTCTTCTCAGTAAGGGAATTCCTTTAATTCGTCTCCCACTACTTCCTCCCCTCCATGCCTCCACTTCCCCACTTTCTTTCAAGACAAAGAGGAGGCTTCTTACACCACCACTTTGGAGACCACTCTTCTACGTTGAAAGCGCTACATCCCACCAAAGCTTGCAAGTGGTGGGTTGGCAAAAAAGAAGAATTTCCAGAAAAAAAGAACTAGCACAAGAATCCCATGGTGTGGAATGCCCTTAATGCAACCCCATAGCAAGAAATTTACATTTTTTCCAGACTCACCAGCTGCAACCAAAAAGAGGTCTTCCCTACCACTTCCCATTTCCCGACACTTAAAAGGCTTTATCGCCCTTTGATGGTGTGGCGAATCAACGACAAAAGGACATCCGATTTTGCGACCTTGCCGATCCAATTACAGTGAGTACCCTCAATCTCGATTATCATGAGACCAATGTTAATTAGCAAATACCTCAGAATTGACTAACAAAGACCTTGAGTGCTTAACGTAGAGAAAGAACATAGGTTACAACCTCATTTTCCCTGTCCTCTTTGATTCTGAATTCTGAGGGCTCTCTCTCTTCCCCCTTGACTCGGTCAGCCAATGTAGGGATTTCGTGGACTTCATGGCATGCTCTTCTTCACTAGTGTTCGCCTTGCTTTATTGCTGAGACACGTAACGTAGCCATAGCCTCCTTTGACAAAGGGAGGGAGAAGAAAAAGTTCGATCATCTGTTCGTGATGGCAATGCAATTTCTTAAGCTTTTGTCGGTCCCAGGCCATACAATTTTTTTCGGGTTTTGCTTTAATGGGGGTTCTGATCCCTAAGATGTTTTACCAAGGCCAGACACCAACCATGTCATAACCAAGTTGAGCCAACATTTCCCATGCTTGCCAACAAACCATGAAAGTAGTGGCGATGGGGCTCTTGCGGAAATCCTCCATAGTCGTCAGACGAATTGGCTCATAACGTTCTATGATAGCCTGATTGTAGAAAGTATGAGACCATGGGTACTCGATGTCCAGAACAGATATCATCGATTCTTTCTTTGTCATAAATAAGCGCTGCTTTTATTCATTTGTATCGTTTAATTCTTTTCTATGTTACAATAAACGTTATTGATTATCTTGTTTTAATATTTGGTTAAATGTATTTAGAATTGTTATACTATTTCGTAATAGTTTTACGGTTCTACATTTTTTTTTTGTTTAGATTTCAATGGAGAATTTGGATATTGTTGCTGCTAATGAGGTTGAAGTGGTTGAAGATGAGATTATTGATTCAACAATAACAAATCTATCTGACACTCCATACATAGGATAGGTGTTCCCTAGTTTGGAAGCGTCTTACAATTATTATTGTGTATATGCTAAAAGAGTTGGATTTGATGTTAGAATGAGTTCTCAAAAATTATCATTAATAGATCTAATGGGTTACGTGAAGTTGGATTGAAGTTGTTCATATGTAATAAAGAAGGAAATTGGTTAGAGAAGATGGAATTGAAGCATGATAAACAACATTCATATAATTTGTCACAGAAGAATTCAGATAATGATGAAACTCCATCTCAAAGGAAACACAGAAGTGACTCTTTTAGATGTGGTTGTAAAGCATCGATGAAAGCTAAACATGATTTCAATTCTAATATATGGATGGCAACACAATTCAATGGGGATCATAATCATGAATTTTCATCACCAACAAAACAACATTATTTGAAGATCAATAGGTCAATTCCGCTATCTATGTAGAATTTTATTGGGGTTATGGAGTCAATTGGTTTTGCACCATCATAGATTACTAGACTTCTTACTGTGCAATATGGAGGGTTTGATAAACTAGACTGTACAAGTCATGATATTAACAACTTAAGACGTGATAAAAGGGAAGACATTAAAGATTATGATGCTGATTTACTAGTTGAACATTTTGAAAGGAGGAAGATTAAAGATCAAAAGTTTTTTTTTTACAGTATTTGGGCAGATGCAATATCGATATAGGATTATGAGTTATTTGGTGATACTGTAACGTTTGATACAACTTTCGAAATCAATCAATAGCTTATGATTTTTGCTACTTTCTGTGGAGTAAATCATCATCGAAAAACTGTTATCTTTGCATCTGCCTTCTTGATCAATGAATCTAAAGAATCGTTTGTATGTTTGTTTGACGAATTTAAGAAATCCATGGGTATGTAAGTGTTATGTTTGCTGATTTTTAAAATCGTATTACACTTTCATAGTTATATTATTGTATCATTGTGATATCTTTTTGTAACAGTTTTACAAAACGATATGAATTGTAACAGTTTTTGAAATATTAGTAACTATTTATAGATAATATAATTTTCAGTAATAATTAAGATTAAGAATTTGAGCTTCAATCTTTTCATTTTACCGATCAAGCCCCCTTGTCATCATTACTGATCAAGATTTGGGCATGAAGGCAGCAATAAAAGTATCAATTCATAATACAGTTCATCGTCTTTGTTGTTGGCATATACTTTCTAAATTGCCCGTGAAGATAAGTGCTATGGCAAATAAGAAGGAAGTAATGAAAGAATTTCATGATATACTTTGGAATTGCTACTCTATCAATGAATTTGAAGATTGATGGAGTCGATGGATTGTTGCAAATAACATAGAAAAAAACCAATGGTTAAGAGATATATTTGAGTTTAGGCATCAATGGGTGGCACTATACATGATTGATTGTTTCTGTGCTGGTATCAAGACAACACAAAGGAGTGAATCTATGAATGCATTTCATAGGAGTCGTGTCACTCAATATAATATATTGTTTGAATTTGTAACACGATATGAAGATGCATTGATGTCTCAAAGAGAGAAGGAGAATCATAGTGATCACGTTGATAGGTATCAATTTTTTATTATTTCTATATCATTGAAATTTATATTTTTGAAGTTTTATTAAAATTTAAGATTTGTTCTCTGTTACTCATAGGCACTATAATCAGAGACTGATATGTAATTTGAAGATTGAGAAGCATGCATACACATTGTACACAACAAAAATGTTCCATTAATTTCAAGAACATTTGAGGGAAGCTCTTGTTCATGGTGTCCAATATTGCCCAGATTCACAATCTCAACAGTTGGTATGTGTTGTGTTTAATTAACATGTTCACAATTTCATATTCAGTTTTTGACAATTCAATGGATTAGTAATATTGTATTAGTATTTTACTTATGTATTACTATCTTGAATATGTAACAAGAATTATATGTCGTATATTTGGGATTTCCTTATCATTTAGCACCTTTCTCAGGGAAACAGTATTAGTGAATGTTATTATGAGACCTTTCTGATCATTTGGTAGTTTTAAATTTAACTTTCATTAAATGAGAAGTACATTTTACATGTACAAAATTTGGAATATAGTTTTGTTTTATTTGATATAAATAGTAATACAATATTAATGTTGTAGTGTTGTAATACAGTTTTAAAGTTGCTGGAATTTTTTTTTGTTTTATCTTAAAATTCATAGTTTTTACTCTTTTTTAGATGCAACTTAACTTAACGTATTTTTTGTAGGATCACAAGGTGTATGATGTGTTTTGATACGAAACAGGAGAGACATTCAAAGTTTTTACTGATAATGATGGTGGTAATCATAAGTGTATGTGCCACAACATGGAATATGAGGGAATTCCGTGTGCTCACTTAATTGCATATTTAAATTTTTCTGGTTGTCATAAGATACCTGATCAGCTTATAAAATTGAAATGGACCAAAGGAAGGAAAAATGGAATCAAGGTTAAATTCTACGATGATGATGTTGATTATTCGAAGCTATCAAACTACATGGAGCTATCTCAGCAAGCCAATGATATTATTAATGATGCTATTTCCTCAGATGAATTAAAAGAGATTGTTTTGAGGCATTTTGAACAGGCAAAGCAAGAGATTCAATATAAAATATCTGAAAATACAATGCACTCTTTAAAGGATAGCGAAAATTTCTCACAAGGTCGTACTTCAAAGAGATCAATTACAGGATTATCAAAAAAAGATACACATAGGGATGTTGTTGTTAAGAATCCTCTTCAAGCAAAGACAAAGGTTAGTGGCCAAGGTGGTCGTCCCAAAGATAGTGGTGGCAAGAGGTGGATGTCACACATGGAGATTCGCAGTAAAAGGCCAAGGAAGTATAAGAAATGTGATCAATACAATGTTGGTCACAACTCTCGTAATTGCCCAGGTCTAATGCTAAGTAAAAGTAAAGACATCAACGATGTAACTAATGAAGATATTGAAGAAGATGACAATGAAGAGTACTTTGATGATGACATATAAAGCTTGGTTTAGTTTCTTGTGAAATATTTTTTTTTTATGTTTCAATATGTTTTTTATAATGAAGCTAAATCATATAGTTTTTGTGTTATAGTTATCTGATAATGAATTCATATTTTTATGTGAAATTTGTTATACTTTTGGTATATTGTTACTGTTTTAGCCTTTTGTATTACTGATTTATTTGTTATACTTCATGGAAGATCATGCTTATAGTAGTGGTATAGGATTAAAAAAAGCATGTTAAACACAATGATAAAATAACTCATTTTCCGTTCTCAATCAGATACAATAGTACCGACAAAGCTAATGAAAAAACACAACTTAACCAATTATATATTATATTAATGTAATAAGATTAGTAATACTGTTTTAGATCAGTAATTACGAAACTTACAAATTTCCAAAAGACTACATAATCTATAATAAAAAAACATACAGTTTTAGAAAAGTATAAGTTTCTAACAAGTTACAATACATGTACTATTCATCAATCAATAATAACAGGTCCTCCCTCCTCACATTTTGGTAGTGTTGGGAACTTGTATGGATGGTCTTCAACAATAGATCTGTGGAGTATTTGGATTGCAATCTCAGCTCAGTATTGTTTGATATCTTCATGTGTGAAATTCATGCTGTTTCCTAAAGTGAAGTTCTCGATGACTTTCATAAGATATACTCCACAATCAACTGAAGTTTCTTTTTTCTTTGGAAAGTCCATCACTGTAGCTTGATCCCAATCAATCATGTTTTTTATAAAACCCCTCTTTGAGAAGTAAAGACCAAGCCAATCACCCTGTTAATCATGTTAGAGAATTCATATTTAGTACAACAGCAACACATCAACTTCACAATCAGAAAATTTTATTAAACAATATATTATATAATTTAACGTACCCATATACATATTTCAATATCCATTGGACGGCTATGTAAGGAATTGTAGTCCGAGGTCTTACTCTCCTCCATGTTCACTTCCATTAAGTGCCAATGGAGGTTCTCATGAATCAGTATGAGAATTTTTCTACAAATCTGAAAGTTCTTTACCAACTCCATTAGCATTCCATCCATCTTCTTCAAATTGACATCATTTTCAAGATCATTCTCTAATACAAGTCCAGTTTTGCATTGCTACAACAAATTGTAAACACGTAAGCTGTCACTTTAATTTAGGCCATACAACTATTACGAAAGGAATTGATAGATATAATCAGAAATTCACTTTATTGTACATTGTGCAACATAATAATGAAATCACAAAAAGTTATAGTTAGAATGACCTTTGTTACATTGCAATTATGTATATTGCATTATCAAAAGACATCATTAACTAAAAATAGATTTACAATTTTTTATACAATTTTATCACAATTATTTAAATAACAGTATAGTGGTTTTGAACTTATACAGTTTTACTAATTACATTAGAATAGTTTTACATTTTTAGAATTAACTAGCATTTAGAAATTGTTATGAAGGATTTTACAATGATAATTATTATTCATTAATTCATTCCATCCATTAACAGCAACATTGTTTACATATCTAACAATAACTGTAAGTTAATGTACTTCAAATTGTAACAATTTATTCAGCAACTAATAGTAACACTTTTTACCAATTAAACAATGTAATAAATTTTATTAAATGATTAAATTTAAAATAATTAAACTTATAGATGCAACTGCGTCAATGAAGTAAACACTACATTCTCCAGAATGATTGTATAGGTCTTTATTTAACTCTATGTAGACCTCTATTAGCTATCCAATAACAAAATATTAGATATGTATTTAGAAGAATATATAAATATTCAAAATAACTTACCGAACCATATGTATCACCGTCGTATAGCAATGCTCTTATTTCCGCCCCTGAACAAATTTTTCCATTGACTCTAAATCCTTTGTTCATCCTATGATACGTTGTACATGTTCAGTTTTAACTGTTATTGAAAACTATAAACCTCTTACAGTAGTCTTAATTTGATGTACTTACAGTTTCTTATAGTCGTCCAAAAAAGGATCAATGGTATCATAATCAATATCTATTATGTTGTGCACTCCGCTGAATTTGCGTTTTCTAATGTCCTTCATAATGGCAAAACATATATTTAAGGATGAGTTTGAATTATAATTTAAATTAAATATTAACAACACCATACCTTCTTTGTCGTTTGCCTTCCTCTTGTGATGTTGAGTTTCTTTGATGTTTGTTTTCTTGATTTCATCTTGATTTTCCTTACCATTGATGATGGTATCTTTTGTTCCTTTTTGGTGTTCTTCAATGTATCTTCAAGTTCCATTCCATCAACATTTTCTGGAAAGTGTATTATTGAAAGTGGACCACTTAAAGGAATATCAGCATCATGTTGTTCATCCTTTTTTCTACTGTCTTCTGGTTTTGATGCATTGCCAACATCAAATTGTACATCATCTTCTTTGTAGGACGTATCTTGTTGTTTTAATTCCTCTTCTTCTTTGGAAAGGGTTTTGTTCAGTTCTTTGAGCTCCTTGTTTTCTCTTTCCAATGTTCTTAATCTCTTCAACACATCATTGATGCTTACCTTGCAAAAGTCAACTTCAACGTCAAGGTTTTTCACATGTTCTTTCAAACATATGAAATCCCTTTTCAAATTGCCAAGTTCACTTTGCAAGGCTGATATCATCTCATTTTCTGCCTCAACATCAGTGTTCCTCAAATTCTACAAGTTAGATAGTTAAGTTTAGATTTTAAATTCTGAAATACGTCAATTTATAATAACAGATCTTATAAGTGTCAGTAAGAGTCCTACTTCAAAATAAACTAATTGTGTCATGAAATTTGTAATTAAATTTATATACATATGATTATGAAATGTATAAAAATTAATAAACAGTAACTCTAAAATGTTATGTGAAACAGTAACACTAAACAATTATATCAACAGTATTACTAAAACATAACATGATTACATAACACAAAAGATTTCATGTAATCAGTAATTCTGAAACATAATATGAGAGTAGTTACATGAAAAAATATTATAGCTCCAAATATTTTAGAAAGTAAATTTAAACAATCATAATATCAATTAGTGTTGCATGCGAATTTTTTGTTGAATTATATAAAATAGTAACATTGAATTTTAACATGAACCAATATCAATAATAGATATTAAGAATATTGTAACTCTGACATAACTTATATGACAATAGTTACATTAAACAATATTTTGTCGTAACATTCATGTACGGTCATTATAGAAATTTATTTTATGTATACAAACATTGGTCCTTGAACAAGTAGCTGAAGTCTTCCAACATTTGTCAACAGTTTTTTTCTTGACTTTATCCTTCAGTAATATTAAATTATTAAATGATATATAATGATTTATGGAAACTAGAAATACTGCGAGACAGTAATACTGAAACAATATTACAGTTTCATAAATTACCTTATTTATTGTTGATGCTAGGATGTTGGATATGGAAGGGCTAATTTTACACCATTTTTTTAATAATGGTGTTGCACTAGCGTTGGGAGCTTGTATAGATGGATTCTTCTCATAAGCCCAAACCCGCAAGTACAATAATTTTAGTAAAACAATTTGTTTAAATATGTGAATGTTTATAATTGTATAAAATAGAACTTACCAAAAGTGCCCAAGCACATCCTAAATAATAGGATTTTAGGTTGTCCAGACTGTTGATTATCACTTTGTGGGCGTAAGATGCCCAATCATATTTGTGCATGTTGTTCATGTCATTTATGTAATGTAGTAAGCTGCAACTGAAACCTGAACTCAAATCTGGGATGATAAACGTAGAAAAAAGAAGATAAATCCACAACTTCACAATCATGTCAATGTTTTCACCATCTTGATTTTGTACAATATCCATTAATTTCCTTTCAACTGTTGTAACGCCCTGATCCCGGGCACGTTACCAAAACACAGTATCACAAGCATAATTACACAAAATTACAAAACAACTAGAACTGTAACTAAGGCTCACCTCTAGGATCTCGATGTGCGGCTAGAAGCTCCAATTCCTGCACTGGAACTTGGCTGCACACGGCCTGCACCTGAAAACTAAAAGCACGCATGAGTGACATCTAAGTCACCCAGTACGCACCCCTAAAACACACAGCTACAAACAAAACTCGGCAAAACCAAAAGAAACGGGTTCCCTATCATTTTGCAAAACTTGGCTTTCTCCTTTGAAAAATCATTTTCTTTTATTAAATAATCCCTTGGGAATTCAAACCCAAAACCAAATTCTTTTCTTACAAAACATTTGAAAATTCGTTCCAAAACCAGTTTTCTTTCAAAACATTCCTTTCAAAACCCTTTTGGAATTTCATTTTTCTTTTCCAAAACAATTCCATTTTCACTATTGGGGATTTCTTCCCAAAACAAACATTTCAAAACACACATTCTAACCAGATCCAGCCTAAAACACAAGGCCCCACTGGGCTCAAAACCAAATCACAAACACTGGCTGGCAACTAGTTAAAACACCATCATTTCTTTTCAAGATTCTAGGACCATTTCACAAGTCCAATCCTGACCACACACATTACTCTTACTTATTCAATTTCCACTTTCATTACTGTTGTTACCTTGATCAGGGTAACCTGGCACACAAGCAGTAGGTGAGGACATCCTTCCCCAACCTCCCTACACTGCCGTGATGAGATTCCCCGTGCGGGATGTCATCGCCCCGGCCAACAAGCCTCACATTTCCTGTTCCTCACAGGAGCACGGAGATACGTCTCTAAAGATGCCTCAGTCGGTGACCCGAACAACTAGGTCCAATGACCCAGGCTCAGCCTACACCGCTTCGAGCTCGGTGAACGGAACAACTAGGTACAACTACCCAGGCTCAGCCTACACTGGTAGTGACCCGAACAACTAGGCTCAAAGGCCTAGGCTCAGCCTACACTGCTATAAGGAGCTCGGTGACCCGAACAACTAGGCTCAAAAGCCCAGGCTCAGCCTACAATGGCTCAAAGCTCGGAACCACAGTCTTTTCACAACACATTATTAGTGTTTCAAAACTCTTTCCAGTTTTCCAAAAACCCATTTTCCATTTCATTCTTTCCGTTGCAGGACTCTGTTTCCTTGCAACACTCGACCCTCCACTGGGGTCCCAACTCAGGCCATCAAAGCCACAATAAAACCATAAATTGGGTCTCAAGC
>JAMKQA010022815.1:0-16691 GCA_024699735.1 Posidonia australis
AGAGTTCAAAGGCATGAGGGTGGCATCGAGATTTGTCCGTCCGAAACAAATCTGGGGAGGAACCATCTAGACACCATCCAGTAGTCCAGAAGAAGAATGGAAAAGGAGGGATTTGAATCCGTCTATTGGGATCGGAATTCATTAGCAAAAGGGTGGGACCGACATTCATCTGTCTGTATCGAATATGGGATGGAACCATCTAGACTTCGTTCGGTAGTCTTGAAGCAGAATGGAAAAGGGGGGCCATGAATCCGTCTGTTAGGAACGGAATTCAAAGGCAAGAGGGTGGCACCGAGATTCATCCATTTGGATTGAATCTGGGAAGGAACCATCTAGACTCCGTCTGGTAGTCTAGAAGATGAAAGGGAAAAGGGGGGCCTTGAATCTTTCTGCCAGGATTGAAATTCAAAGGCAAGAGGGTGGCACCGAGATTCGTCCGTTCGGATCGAATTTAGGAAGCAACCATATAGACTCCGTCCGGTAGTCTTGAAGATGAATGGAAAAAGAGGGGCCTTGAATCTGTCTGTCAGGATCGGAATTCAATGGCAAGAGGGTGGCACCAAGATTAGTCTATCCGGATCGAATCTAGGATGGGACCATCTAGACACCGTCCAGTAATCTAGAAGAAGAATGGAAAAGGGGGGCTTTGAATCTATTTGTTAGGATAGGAATTCAAAGGCAAGTGGGTGGCACCGAGATTCGTCTGTCCAGATCGAATCTGGGACGGGACCATCTAGACATCGTCTGGTAGTCTAGAAGATGAATGGAAAAAGGGGGGCTTTGATTCTGTCTATCAAGATTGGGATTTAAAGGCAAGAGGTTGGCATCGAGATTCGCCCATCCGAATCGAATCTGGGAAGGAATCATCTAGACTCAGACCGGTTGTCTAGAAGAAGAATGGAAAAAGGGAGGCCATGAATCCGACAGTTAGGATCGGAGTTCAAAGGCAAGAGGGTGGCATCGAGTTTCGTCCATCCGGAATGAATCTGGGAAGGAACTATCTAGACACCGTCTGATTGTCTAGAAGAAGAATGGAAAAGGAGGCTTTGAATCCGTTTGTCGGGATTGGAATTCAAAAATAGGAGGGTGGCACCGAGATTCGTTTGTCCGGATCGAATATGGGATGGCTCCATCTAGACTTCGTTCGGTAGTTCAGAAGAAGAATGGAAATGGGGGGCCTTGAATTCATCTGCCAGGAATGGAATTCAAAGGCAAGAGGGTGGCACCGAGATTTGTTCGTTTGGATCAAATCAGGAAAGGAACCATCTAGACTCCATTTAATAGTCTAGAAGAAGAACGGAATAGGGGGGCCTAGAATCCATCTGTCAAGAACGTAATTCAAAGGCAAAAGGGTGGCACCAAGATTCGTCCATCGGCATCAAATCTAGGATGGGGGCATTTAGACTCTGTCTGGTAGACTAGAAGATTGGAAAAGGGGGGCTTTGAATCCGTCTGTTAGGATCAGAATTCAAAGGCAAGAGTGTGGCAGAGAGATTCGTCAGTCCAGATCGAATCTGGGATGAGACAATCTAGACTTCGTCCAATACTCTAGAAGAAGAATGGAAAAGGGGGGCCTCGAATCCGTATGTCAAGAGAGGAATACAAAGGCAAGAGGGTGGCACCGAGAGTCATATGTTTGGATAGAATCTAGGAAGGGACCATCCAGACTCCGTCCGGTAGTCTAGAAGAAGAATGGAAATAGAGGGGCCTCGAATCCGTCTGTTAGGATCAGAATTCGATGGCAAGAGGGTGGCACTGAGATTCGCCCGCCCGGATCGAATCTTGGAAGGAACCATCTAGACATTGTCCGGTAGTGTAGAAAAAGAATGGAAAAAGGAGGGCCTTGAATCCATCTGTCAAGATCAGAGTTCAATGGCAAGAGGGTGGCACTGAGATTCGTCCATCCAGATCGAATCTGGGATGGGACCATCTAGACTCCTTTCGGTAGTCTAGAAGAAGAAAGGAAAAAGGGAAGCCTTTAATTCGTCTATCAGGATTGGGATTCAAAGGCAAGAGGGTGGCACTGGGATTCACCAGTCTGGATTGAATTTGGGAAGGAATCATCCTGACATCGTCTGGTAGTCTAGAAGAAGAATGGAAAAAGAAAGGCCATGAATCCGTCTGTCAGGAACAAAATTCAAAGGCAAGAGGGTGGCACCAAGATTCGTCCGTTCGGATCGAATCTGGGAAGGAACCATCTAGACTCCATCCGATAGTCTAGAAGAAGGACGGAAAAAGGGGGGCCTTGAATCCGTCTGTAAGGATCTAAATTCAAAGGCAAGATGGTGGCACCGAGATTCGTCCGTTTGGATCTAATCTGGGATGGAGCAATCTAGACTCCCCCTGGTAGTCTAGAAGATGAACAGAAAAAGGGGGGCCTTGAATCTGTCTGACAGGATTGGAATTCGAGGGCAAGAGGGTGGCACCGAGATTTGTCCATCTGGACCGAATCTAGGATGGGACCATCTAGACTCCGTCCGATAGTTTAGAAGAAGAATGGAAAATGAGGGGCCTTGAATCCTTCTGTCTGGATTGGAATTCAAAGGCAAGAGGGTGGCACCAAGATTCGCTCGACCGGATCGAATGTTGGAAGGAACCATCTTGACTCTGTCCGGTAGTCTAGAAGAGGAATGGGAAAAGGGGGCCTTGAATCCATCTATCAAGATCGGAGTTCAACGACAAAAGGTGGTGCTGAGATTCGCCCGTCCGGATCGAATATGGGAAGGAACCATCTCGACTCCGTCTGATAGTCTAGAAGAAATGTGGAAAAAGGGGGTCATAATTCTGTCTGTCAGGATCAGTACTCATAGGCAATTTGGTGGCACCAAGATTCGTTTGTCTGGCTCAAATCTAGGATGGGACCATCTAGACTCCGTCCTATTGTCTAGAAGAAGAAAGGAACCGAGGTGCCTTGAATCCATCTGTTGGGGTTGGAATTCAAAGGCAAGAGGGTGGCACTAAGATTCGTCCGTCCGGATCGAATCTGGGATGGGACTACCTGGACTCCGTTCGGTAGTCTAGAAGAAGAATGGAAAAAGGGGGCCTTGAATCCGTCTGTCAGGATCGGGATCCAAAGGCAAGATGTGCCATCAAGATTCGCCCGTCTGGATTGAATCTGGGAAGGAATCATCTGGACACCGTCCGGTAGTCTAGAAGAAGAATGGAAAAATGGGGGCCTTGAATCAGTCTGTCAGGATCGGAGTTCAAAGGCAAGAGGGTGGGATCGAGATTCATTCGTCCAGAACGAATCTGGGACGGAACCATCTTGACACCGTCGAGTAGTCCAAAAGAAGAATGGAAAAGGAGGGCTTTGAATCCGTCTGTTGTGATCAGAATTCAAAGGCAAGAGGGTGGCACCGAGATACGTCCGTCCGTATCGAATATAGGATGGGACCATCGAGACTTCGTCTGGTTGTCTTGAAGTAGAATGGAAATGGGAGGCCTTGAATCTGTCTGTTATGAACTGAATTCGAAGGCAAGAGGGTGGCAATGAGATTCGTCCGTTAGGATCGAATCTGGGAAGGAACCATCTAGACTCCGTCCAGTAGTCTAGAAGAAGAATGGAAAAAGGGGGGCCTTAAATCAGTTTGTCAGGATCGGAGTTAAAAGGCAAGAGGGTGGCATCAAGATTCATTCATCCGGAATGAATCTGGGATGGAACCATCTAGACACAGTCCAATAGTCTAGAAGAAGAATGAAAAAGGTGGGCTTTGAATCCGTCTGTTCGGATCGGAATTCATAAGCAAGAGGGTGGCACCAAGATTCGTCTATCCATATCGAATATGGGATGGGACCTCCTAGACTTCGTCCAGTAGTCTTGAAGTAGAATGGAAAACGGGGGCCTTGAATCCGTCTGTTAGGAACGGAATTCAAAGGCAAGAGGTTGGCACTGAGATTCGTCCATTCGGATCAAATATGGGAAGGAACCATCTAAACACCGTCCGGTAGTCTAGAAGAACGGAAGAAGGGGTGCCTTGAATCCGTCTGTCATGATCGAAATTCAAAGGCAAGAGGGTGGCACAGAGATTCGTCAGTTCAGATTGAATCTAGGAAGGAACCATCTAGACACCGCCCAGTAGCCTAGAAGATGAACGGAGAAAGGGGGCCTTGAATCTGTCTGTCTGGATCAGAATTCGAAGGCAAGAGGGTGGAATCGACATTTGTCCATCGGGATTGAATCTAAGATGGGACCGTCTAGACTTCATTCGATAGTCTTGAAGTTGAATGGAAAAGGGGGCCTCCAATCCATCTGTTAGGAATGGAATTCAAAGGCGAGAGGGTGGCACCGAAATTCGTCCGTTTGGATCGAATCTGGGAAGGAACCATCTAGACTCCGTCTGGTAGTCTAGAAGATGAATGGAAAAAGGGGGGCCTTGAATCCATCTGTCAAGATCAGAATTCAAAGGCAAGAGAGGGGCACTGAGATTCGTCCATTCGGATCTAATCCAGGAAGGAACCATCTAGACTCCGTCTGGTAGTCTAGAAGATGAACGAAAGAAGGGGGCCTTGAATCCGTCTATCGGATTCGGATTTCGAAGGCAAGAGGGTGGCACCGAGATTCGTCCATCCGGATAGAATCTTAGTTGGGACCATCTAGAATCCGCCTGATAGTCTAGACGAAGAATGGAAAAGGGGGGCTTTGAATACGTCTGTTAGGATCGGAAATCGAAGGCAAAAGGGTGGCACCAAGATTCGTCCATCCGGATCAAATCTAGGACGGGACCATCTAGACTTCGTTTGGTAGTCTAGAGGAAGAATAGAAAATGGGGGCCTTGAATCCGTATGTCAAGAACAGAATTCACAGCAAGTGGGCGACACCGAGATTCGTCAGTTTGGATCGAATCTAGGAAGGGACCATCTAGACTCCGTCCGAGATTTGCCCGTCCATATCGAATCAGGGAAGTAACCATGTAGACTCTATCAGGTTGTCTCGATGAAGAATGGAAGAAAGGGGCGCCTTGAATCCATCTATTAGGATCGGAGTTCAAAGGCAGGAGGGTGGCACCGAGATTCTTCCGTCCGGATCGATTCAGGGATGGAACCAACTAGACTCCATCCAGTAGTCAAGAAGAAGAATGGAAATGGAGGGCTTTGAATCCATCGATCGGTATTGGAATTCAATGGCAAAGGGGTGGCATCAAGAGTCGTCTGTCCAGATAGAATCTAGGATGGGAACAACTAGACTCCATCTGGTAGTCTAGAAGAGGAATGCAAAAGGAGGGCCTTGTATCCGTTGTCATGAACGGAATTCAAAGGCAAGAGGGTGTCACCGAGATTCGTCCATCCGGATCGAATATGGGAAGGAACCATCTAGACACCATTTGGTAGTCTAGAAAAAGAAAGGAAATGAATCCATCTGCCAGGATTGGAATCCAAAGGAATGAGGGTGGTGCCGAGATTCGCTCGTTCGGATCGAATCAGGGAAGGAACCATCTAGACTTCGTCCGATAGTCTAGACAGAGAATGGAAAAATGGGGGTCGTAAATCCGTCTGTTAGGATTGGAATTCAAAGGCAAGATCGTGGCACTGAGATTTGTCCATCCAGATCAAATCAAGGATGGGAGCATCTATACTCCGTCCAGTTTTCTAGAAGAAGAAAGGAAAAGGAGTGCCTTAAATCCGTCTGTTAGGATCGGGATTCAAAGGCAAGAGGGTGGCACTGAGATTCCTCCTTCCAGA
The DNA here is from genome assembly GCA_024699735.1 of Posidonia australis. Lineage (NCBI taxonomy): Eukaryota > Viridiplantae > Streptophyta > Magnoliopsida > Alismatales > Posidoniaceae > Posidonia > Posidonia australis. The sequence continues at coordinate 5,680 of JAMKQA010022815.1, forward strand.
TCGAATCTGGCATGGGTCTATCTGGACTCCGTTTGGTAGTCTAGAAGAAGAAAGGAAAAAGGGGGTGGCTTTAATCCGTCTGTCAAGATCAGGATTCAACGGCAAGAGGGTGGCACCGGGATTCACCTGTCCGGATTGAATTTGGGAAGGAATCATCCTGACACCGTCTGGTAGTCTAGTAGAAGAATGGAAAAAGGGAGGACTTGAATCCGTCTGTCAGGAACGAAATTCAAAGGCAAGATGGTGGCACCAAGATTCGTCCATTCGGATCGAATCTGGGAAGGAACCATGTAGACTACATCCTGTAGTGTAGAAGAAGAACAGAAAAAGGGGTGTTTTGAATCAGTCTGTTAGGATCTAAATTTAAAGGAAAGATGGTGGCACCAAGATTCATCTGTTTGGATCGAATCTGGGATGGAACAATCTAGACTCCACTTGGTAGTCTAGAAGATGAACGGAAAAAGGGGGGCCTTGAATCCGTCTGTCAGGATCAGAATTCGTGGTCAAGAGGGTGGCACTGAGATTTGTCCATCCGAACCGAATCTAGGATGGGACCATCTAGACTCCTTCCGGTAGTTTAGAAGAAGAATGGAAATTAAGGGGCCTCGAATCCTCCTGTCTGGATCGGAATTCAAAGGCAAGAGGGTGGAACCAAGATTCGCCTGTCCGGATCGAATCTTGGAAGGAACCATCTTGACTCTGTTCGGTAGTCTAGAAGAGGAATGGGAAAATGGGGGCCTAGAATCCATCTGTCAGGATTAGAGTTCAACGACAAGTGGTGGTGTCGAGATTCGCCTGTCCGGATTGAATCTGGGAAGGAAACATCTAAACCTCATCTGATAGTCTAGAAGAAACATGGAATAAGGGGGGCCATAAATCCATCTGTCAGGATCAGAATTCATAGGCAAGTTGGTGGCACCGAGATTCGTCCGTCCGGATAGAATCTAGGCTGCGACCATCTAGACTCCGTCCTGTTGTCTAGAAGATGAAAGGAAATGGGGTGCCTTGAATCTGTCTGTTAGGGTTGGAATTCAAAGGCAAGAGGGTGGCACTGAGATTCGTCCGTCCGGATCGAATCAAGGATGGGACTATCTGGACTTCGTTCGGTAGTCTAGAAGAAGAATGGAAAAAGGGGGGCCTTGAATCCGTCTGTCAGGATCGAGATTCAAAGGCAAGAGGGTGGCATCGGGATTCGCCCGTCCGGATTGAATCTGGGAAGGAATCATCTTGACACCGTCCGGTAGTCTAGTAGAAGAATGGAAAAATGGGGGCCTTGAATTAGTCTGTCATGATCGGAGTTCAAAGGCAAGAGGGTGGGATCGAGATTCGTTTGTCCAGAACGAATCTAGGAAGGAACCATCTTGACACCGTCCAGTAGTCTAGAAGAAGAATGGAAAAGGAGGGCTTTGAATCCGTTTCTTGGGATTGAAATTCATAGGCAAGAGGGTGGCACCGAGATACGTCTGTCTGTATCGAATATGGGATGGGACCATCGAGACTTCGTCTGGTTGTCTTGAAGTAGAATGGAAATGGGAGGCATTGAATCCGTATGTTACGAACGGAATTCAAAGGCAAGAGGGTGGCACTGAGATTTGTCTGTTAGGATCGAATCTGGGAAGGAAACTTCTAGACTCCGTCTGGTAGTCTAGAAGAAGATTGGAAAAAGGGGAGCCTTAAATCAGTCTGTCAGGATCGAAGTTCAAAGGCAAGAGGGTGGCATTAAGATTCATTCGTTCGGAACAAATTTGGGTTGGAACCATCTAGAAACTGTCAAGTAGTCTAAAAGAAGAATGGAAAACGGGGGCCTTGAGTTCGTCTATTAGGTACGAAATTCAATGGCAAGAGGTTGGCTCCGAGATTCGTTCGTTCGGATCGAATCTGGGAAGGAACCATCTAGACACCGTCCGGTAGTCTAGAAGAAGAACGGAAGACGGGGTGCCGTGAATCAATCTATTTGGATCATAATTCAAAGGCAAGAGGGTGGCACAGAGATTCGTTAGTTCAGATCGAATCTGGGAGGGAACCATCTAGACACTGCCCGGTAGTCTAGAAGATGAACGAAAAAAGGGGGGCCTTGAATCCATCTGTCTGTATCAGAATTCGAAGGCAAGAGGGTGGCACCAACATTTGTCCTTCCAAATTGAATCTAGGATGGGACCATCTAGACTTCGTTTGGTAGTCTTGAGGTAGAATGGAAAAGGTGGGCCTCGAATCCGTCTGTTAGGAACGGAATTCAAAGGCAAGAGGGTGGCACCGAGATTCTTCCATTCGGATCGAATCTGGGAAGGAACCATCTTGACTTTGTCCGGTAGTCTAGAAGATGAACAGAAAATGGGGGGCCTTGAATCCGTCTGTCAGGATCGGAATTCAAAGTCAAGAGGGTGGCACTAAGATTCGTCCGTTCGGATCTAATCTGGGAAGAACCATCTAGAGTCCTTCCGGTAGTCTAGAAGATGAACGGAAAAAGTGGGGCCTTGAATCCGTCTGTCAGGATCGGAATTCGATGGCAAGAGGGTGGCACCGAGATTCGTCCATCCAAATCAAATCTTGGTTGGGACCATCTAGACTCCATTCGATAGTCTAGAAGAAGAATGGAAAATGGGGGCTTTGAATACGTCTGTTAGGATCGGAATCCGAAGGCAAATTGGTGGCACCGAGATTCGTCCATCCGGATCGAATCTAGGACGGGACCATCTTGACTTCGTTAGGTAGTCTAGAAGAAGAATGGTAAATGGGGGCCTTGAATCCGTATGTCAGGATTTGAATTCACAAGCATGTGGGCGGCACCGAGATTCGTCAGTTTGGATCGAATTTAGGAAGGGACCATCTAGACTCCGTCCAGTTGTCCTAAAGAAGAATGGAAAAAGAGGGGCCTTGAATCCATCTGTCAGGATCGGAATTCAATGGCAAGAGGGTGGCACCGAGATTTGCCCGTTAATATCGAATCAGGGAGGGAACCATGTAGACTGTGTCTGGTTGTCTCGATGAAGAATGGAAAAAGAGGGGCCTTGAATCCATCTATTAGGATCAGAGATCAAAGGCAGGAGGGTGGCATCGAGATTCTTCCGTCCGTATCGAATCAAGGATGGAACAACTAGACTCCGTCCAGTAGTCAAGAAGAAGAATGGAAAAGGAGGGCTTTGAATCCGTCGGTCAGTATTGGAATTCAATGGCAAAGGGGTGGCATCAAGAGTCGTCTGTCCAGATAGAATCTAGGATGGGACCATCTAGACTCCATCTGGTAGTCTAGAAGAGGAATGCAAAAGGGGGGCCTTGAATCCGTTGTCATGAACGGAATTCAAAGGCAAGAGGGTGGCACCGAGATTCATCCATCCAGATCGAATATGGGAAGGAACCATCTAGACACCGTCTGGTAGTCTAGAAGAAGAAAGGAAATGAATCCATTTGCTAGGATCGGAATCCAAAGGCAAGGGGGTGGCGCCGAGATTCGCCCGTCCGGATCGAATTAGGGAAGGAACCATCTAGACTCCGTCTTATACTCTAGACGAAGAATGGAAAAATGGGGGCCATAAATCCGTCTGTTAGGATTGGATTTCAAAGGCAAGATGGTGGCACTGAGATTCGTCCGTCTGGATCAAATCATGGATGGGAGCATCTATACTCCGTCCAGTTTTCTAGAAGAAGAAAGGAAAAGGGGTGCCTTGAATCTGTCTGTTAGGATCGGGATTCAAAGGCAAGATGGTGGCACTGAGATTCATCCATCCAGATCGAATCTGGCATGGGACTATCTAGACTCCGTTCGGTAGTCTAGAAGATGAACGGAAAAATTGGGGGCCTTTAATCCGTCTATCAGGATCGGGATTCAAAGGCAAGAGGGTGGCACCGGGATTCACCCGTCAGGATTGAATCTGGGATGGAATCATCCTGACACCGTCTGGTAGTCTAGAAGAAGAATGGAAAAATGGAGGCCATGAATCCGTCTGTTAGGAACGGAATTCAAAGGCAAGATGGTGGCACCAAGATTCGTCCGTTCGGATCAAATCTGGGAAGGAACCATCTAGACTCCATCCGATAGTCTAGAAGAAGAATTGAAAAAGGGGGGCCTTGAATCAGTCTATTAGGATCTAAATTCAAAGGCAAGATGGTGGCACCGAGATTCGTCCGTTTGGATCTAATCTAGGATAGAACAATCTAGACTCCGCCTGGTAGTCTAGAAGTTGAACGGAAAAAGGGGGCCTTGAATCTGTCTGTCAGGATCGGAACTCGAGGGCAAGAGGGTGGCACCGAGATTTGTCCATCTGGACCGAATCTTGGATGGAACCATTTAGACTTTGTCCGGTTGTTTGGAAGAAGATTGGAAAATGAGGGGCCTCAAATTTGTCTGTCTGGCTTGGAATTCAAAGGCAAGAGGGTGGCACCGAGAATCGCCCAACTGGATCGAATCTTGGAAGGAACCATCTTGACTCCGTCCGGTAGTCTAGAAGAGGAATGGGAAAAGGGGGGCCTTGAATCCATCTATCAGGATCGGAGATCAACAACAAGAGGTGGCACCGAGATTTGCTCTTCTGGATTCAAATCTGGGAAGGAACCATCTAGGCTCCATATGATTGTCTAGAAGAAACATCGAAAAAGGGGGGACATAAATCTGTCTTTCAGGATCAGAATTCATAGGCAAGTTGGTGGCACCAAGATTCGTCCGCCCGGATCAAATCTAGGATGGGACCATCTAGACTCCGTCCTGTTGTCTAGAAGAAGAAAGGAAATGGGGTGCCTTGAATCCGTCTATTAGGGTTGGAATTCAAAGGCAAAAGGGTGGCACTGAGATTCGTCCATCCAGATCGAATCTGGGATGGGACTATCTGGACTCCGTTCGGTAGTCTAGAAGAAGAATGGAAAAAGGGGGGCCTTGAATCCATCTGTCATGATCAGGAATCAAAGGCAAGAGGGTGGCATCGGGATTCGCCCGTCTGGATTGAACCTGGGAAGGAATCATCTTGACACTGTACGGTAGTCTAGAAGAAGAATGGAAAAATGGGGGCCTTGAATCAGTCTATCAGGATCAGAGTTCAAAGGCAAGAGGGTGGGATCGAGATTCGTTTGTCCGGAATGAATCTGGGAAGGAACCATCTTGACACCGTCCAGTAGTCTAGAAGAAGAATGGAAAAGGAGGGCTTTGAATCCGTCTGTTGGGATCGGAATTCATAGGCAAGAGGGTGGCATCGAGATACATTTGTCTGTATCGATTATGGGATGGGACCATCGAGACTTCATCTGGTTGTCTTGAAGTAGAATGGAAATGGGAGGCCTTGAATCCGTCTGTTACGAACGGAATTCAAAGGCAAGAGGGTGGCACCGAGATTCGTCCGTTAAAATCGAATCTAGGAAGGAACCATCTTGACTCTGTCCGGTAGTCTAGAAGAAGATTGGAAAAAGGGGGGCCTTAAATCAGTCTGTCAGGATTGGAGTTCAAAGGCAAGAGGGTGGCATCAAGATTCGTTCGTCTGGAACGAATTTTGGATGGAACCATCTAGAAACTGTCCAGTAGTCTAGAAGAAGAATGGAAAAGGAAGGGCTTTGAATCCGTTTGTTAGGATCGGAATTCATAAGCAAGAGGGTGGCACCGAGATTCGTCTATCCATATCAAATATGGGATGGGACCTCCTAGACTTCGTTTGGTAGTCTTGAAGTAGAATGGAAAACGGGGGCCTTGAATCCGTCGGTTTGGATTGGAATTCATAAGCAAGAGGGTGGCACCGAGATTTGTCTATCCATATCGAATATGGGATGGGACCTCCTAGACTTCGTCCGGTCGTCTTGAAGTAGATTGGAAAATGGGGGCCTTGAATTCGTCTATTAGGAACGAAATTCAAAGGCAAGAGGTTGGCACCGAGATTCGTCAGTTCGGATCGAATCTGGGAAGGAACCATGTAGACACCATCTGGTAGTCTAGAAGAACGAAAGAAGGGGTGCCTTGAATCCGTCTGTTAGGATCAAAATTCAAAGGCAAGAGGGTGGCACAGAGATTAGTCAGTTTGGATCGAATTTGGGATGGAACCAACTAGACACCGCCCAGTAGTCTAGAAGATGAACGGAGAAAGGGGGTCTTGATTTCGTCTTTCTGGATCAGAATTCGAAGGCAAGAGGGTGGCACCGAGATTTGTCCGTCCGGATCGAATCTAGGATGGGACCATCTAGACTTCGTTTGGTAGTCTTGAAGTAGAATGGAAAAGGGGGGCCTTCAATCCGTCTGTTAGGAACGGAATTCAAAGGTAAGAGGGTGGCACCGAGATTCGTCAGTTCGGATCGAATCTGGGAAGGAACCATCTTGACTCTGTCTGGTAGTCTAGAAGATGAACGGAAAAAGGGGGGCCTCAAATCCATCTGTCAGGATCAGAATTCATAGGCAAGAGGGTGGCACTGAGATTCGTCCGTTCGTATCTAATCCGGGAAGGAACCATCTAGACTCCGTTCGGTAGTTTAGAAGATGAACGGAAAATGGGGGGCCTTGAATCCGTCTATCAGGATCAGAATTCGACGGCAAGAGGGTGGAACCGAGATTCGGCCATCCGGATCGAATCTTGGTTGGGACCATCTAGACTCCGTCTGATAGTCTGGAAGAAGAATGGAAAAGGGGGGCTTTGAATACGTCTGTTAGGATCAGAATTCGAAGGCAAAAGGGTGGCATCGAGATTCGTCCATCCAGATCGAATCTAGGACGGGACCATCTAGACTTCGTTTGGTAGTCTCGAAGAAGAATTGAAAATGGGGGCCTTGAGTCCGTATGTCAAGAACAGAATTCACAGCAAGTGGGCGGCATCGAGATTCGTCAGTTTGGATCGAATCTAGGAAGGGACCATCTAGACTCCGTCCGGTTGTCCAACAGAAGAATGGAAAAAGAGGGGCCTTGAATCCATCTGTTAGGATCAGAATTCAATGGCAAGAGGGTGGCACCGAGATTTGCCCATCCATATCGAATCAGGGAAGTAACCATGTAGACTCTGTCAAGTTGACTCAATGAAGAATGGAAAAAGGGGGGCCTTGAATCCAACTATTAGGATCGGAGTTCAAAGGCAAGAGGGTGGCACCGAGATTCTTCTATCTGGATCGATTCAGGGATGGAACCAACTGGACTCCATCTGGAAATGGAGGGCTTTGAATCCGTCAGTCGGTATTGGAATTCAATGGCAAAGGGGTGGCATCAAGAGTTGTTTGTCTAGATAGAATCTAGGATGGGACCAACTAGACTCCATCTGGTAGTCTAGAAGAGGAATGCAAAAGGAGGGCCTTGAATCCGTTGTCATGAACAGAATTCAAAGGCAAGAGGGTGGCACCGTGATTCGTCCATCCAAATCGAATATGGGAAGGAACCATCTAGACACCGTCTGGTAGTCTAGAAGAAGAAAGGAAACGAATCCATCTGCCAGGATCAGAATCCAAAGGCAAGAGGGTGGTGCCGATATTCGCCCGTCCGGATCAAATTAGGAAAGGAACCATCTAGACTCTGTCCGATAGTCTAGACGAAGAATGGAAAAATGGGGGCCATAAATCCGTCTGTTAGGATTGGAATTCAAAGGCAAGATGGTGGCATTGAGATTCGTCCGTCTAGATCAAATCAGGGATGGGAGCATCTACACTCCGTCCAGTTTTCTAGAAGAAGAAAGGAAAAAGGGTGCCTTGAATCCATCTGTTAGGATCGGGATTCAAAGGCAAGAGGGTGGCACTGAGATTCGTTCGTCCAGATCGAATCTGGCATGGGACTATCTGGACTCCGTTCGGTAGTCTAGAAGAAGAAAGGAAAAAGGGGGGGCTTTAATCAGTCTGTCAGGTTCGGGATTCAAAGGCAAGATGGTGGCACCGAAATTCACCTATTTGGATTGAATCTGGGAACGAATCATCCTGACACCATCTGGTAGTCTAGAAGAAGAATGGAAAATGGGAGGCCTTGAATCTGTCTGTCAGGAACGGAATTCAAAGGCAAGAGGGTCGCACTAAGATTCGTCCGTTCGGATCGAATCTGGGAAGGAACCATCTAGACTCCATCCTGTAGTGTAGAAGAAGAATGCAAAAAGGGGGGCCTTGAATCCGTCTGTTAGGATCTAAATTCAAAGGCAAGATGGTGCCACCGAGATTCATCCGTTTGGATCTAATCTAGGATGGAACAATCTAGACTCCGCCTGGTAGTCTAGAAGATGAACGGAAAATGGGGGGCCTTGAATCCGTCTATCAGGATCGGAATTCGAGGTCAAGAGGGTGGCACCAAAATTTGTCCATCCAGACCGAATCTAGGATGGGACCATCTAGACTCCGTTTGGTAGTTTGGAAGAAGAATGGAAATTGAGGGGCCTCAAATCCGTTTGTCTGGATCAGAATTCAAAGGCAAGAGGGTGGCACCGAGATTCGCCCGTTCGGATCGAATCTTGGAAGGAACCATCTTGACTCTGTCCGGTAGTCTAGAAGAGCAATGGGAAAAGGGAGGCCTTGAATCCATCTGTCAGGATCGGAGTTCAACGACAAGAGGTGGCACCGAGATTCGCCCGTCCAGATCGAATCTGGGAAGGAACCATCTAGACTCTGCCTGATAGTCTAAAAGAAACATGGAAAAAGGAGGGCCATAAATCTATCTGTCAGGATCAGAATTCATAGGCAAGTTGGTGGCACCGAGATTCGTCCGTCCGGATCGAATCTAGGATGGGACCATCTAGACTCCGTCCTGTTGTCTAGAAGAAGAAAGGAAATAGGGTGCCTTGAATCCGTTTGTTAGGGTTGGAATTCAAAGGCAAGAGGGTGGCACTGAGATTCGTCTGTTCAGATCGAATCTGGGATGGGACTATCTGGACTTCATTCGGTAGTCTAGAAAAAGAATGGAAAAGGGGGGCCTTGAATCCGTCTGTCAGGATCAGGATTCAAAGGCAAGAGGGTGGCATCGGGATTCGCCCGTCCGGATTGAATCTGGGAAGGAATCATCTTGACACCATCTGGTAGTCTAGTAGAAGAATGGAAAAATGGGGGCCTAAAATCAGTCTGTCAGGATCAGAGTTCAAAGGCAAGAGGGTGGGATCGAGATTCGTTCGTCTAGAACGAATCTGGGAAGGAACCATCTTGACACCATCCAGTAGTCTAATAGAAGAATGGGAAAGGTGGGCTTCGAATCAGTCTATTGGGATCGGAATTCATAGGCAAGAGGGTGGCACCGAGATATGTCTATCTGTATCGAATATGGGATGGGACCATCGAGACTTCGTCTGGTTGTCTTGAAGTAGAATGGAAATGGGAGACCTTGAATCCGTCTGTTATGAACGGAATTCAAAGGCAAGAGGGTGGCACTGAGATTTGTCTGTTAGGATCGAATCTGGGAAGGAATCTTCTAGACTCCGTCTGGTAGTCTAGAAGAAGATTGGAAAAAGGGGGGCCTTAAATCAGTCTGTCAGGATCGAAGTTCAAAGGCAAGAGGGTGGCATCAAGATTCATTCGTCCGAAACGAATCTGGGTTGGAACCATCTAGAAACTGTCCAGTAGTCTAGAAGAAGAATGGAAAAGGAGGGCTTTGAATCCGTTTGTTAGGATCGGAATTCTTAAGCAAGATGGTGGCACCGAGATTCGTCCATCCAGATCGAATATGGGAAGGAACCGTCTAGACACCGTCTGGTAGTCTAGAAGAAGAAAGGAAATGAATCCATCTGCTTGGATCGGAATCCAATGGCAAGATGGTGGCACCGAGATTCGCCTGTCCGGATCGAATTAGGGAAGGAACCATCTGGACTCCGTCTTATACTCTAGACGAAGAATGGAAAAATGGGGGTCGTAAATCCGTCTGTTAGGATTGGAATTCAAAGGCAAGATAGTGGCACTGAGATTTGTTCATCCGGATCAAATCAAGGATGGGAGAATCTAGACTCCGTTTGGTAGTTTGGAAGAAGAATGGAAATTGAGGGGCCTCAAATCCGTTTGTCTGGATCAGAATTCAAAGGCAAGAGGGTGGCACCGAGATTCGCCCGTCCGGATCGAATCTTGGAAGGAACCATCTTGACTCTGTCCGGTAGTCTAGAAGAGCAATGGGAAAAGGGAGGCCTTGAATCCATCTGTCAGGATCGGAGTTCAACGACAAGAGGTGGCACCGAGATTCGCCCGTCCGGATCGAATCTGGGAAGGAACCATCTAGACTCTGCCTGATAGTCTAAAAGAAACCTGGAAAAAGGAGGGCCATAAATCTGTCTGTCAGGATCAGAATTCATAGGCAAGTTGGTGGCACCGAGATTCGTCCGTCCGGATCGAATCTAGGATGGGACCATCTAGACTCCGTCCTGTTGTCTAGAAGAAGAAAGGAAATGGGGTGCCTTGAATCCGTTTGTTAGGGTTGGAATTCAAAGGCAAGAGGGTGGCACTGAGATTCGTCTGTTCAGATCGAATCTGGGATGGGACTATCTGGACTCCATTCAGTAGTCTAGAAAAAGAATGGAAAAAGGGGGGCCTTGAATCCGTCTGTCAAGATCGGGATTCAAAGGCAAGAGAGTTTCATCGGGATTCGCCCGTCTGGATTGAATCTGGGAAGGAATCATCTTGACATCGTCTGGTAGTCTAGTAGAAGAATGGAAAAATGGGGGCCTAGAATCAGTCTGTCAGGATCAGAGTTCAAAGGCAAGAGGGTGGGATCAAGATTCGTTCATCTAGAATGAATCTGGGAAGGAACCATCTTGACACCATCCAGTAGTCTAATAGAAGAATGGGAAAGGTGGGCTTCGAATCAGTCTATTGGGATCGGAATTCATAGGCAAGAGGGTGGCACCGAGATACGTCTATCTGTATCGAATATGGGATGGGACCATCGAGACTTCGTCTGGTTGTCTTGAAGTAGAATGGAAATGGGAGACCTTGAATCCGTCTGTTACGAACGGAATTCAAAGGCAAGAGGGTGGCACTGAGATTTGTCTGTTAGGATCGAATCTGGGAAGGAATCTTCTAGACTCCGTCTGGTAGTCTAGAAGAAGATTGGAAAAAGGGGGGCCTTAAATCAGTCTGTCAGGATCGAAGTTCAAAGGCAAGAGGGTGGCATC
>JAMKQA010022816.1:0-19730 GCA_024699735.1 Posidonia australis
TCATAATAAATCATGGGTTTATGGCTGAAAATACTTGCATGAGATTCTAATGCATAAGAGATGAGTGAGTGAACTTAGCAACCATTTGCATATGATGGATACATAAAGAACATATTTACTGCATACTCCCTAGCATACATGTGCATGAATCATGGTTCCTTGTGTAAAGAAATAGAAATGAAAAGCAACTCATAGAAATTACAAGGTGCAGATTTTTTATCATACAGATTTACATATTGAGCATCTTGCACAGGAAATAAACAGTCTTATCATAAAACTCTTATACAAACAGCAAAAAGTCAGATTATGTGTGAAGTTCAAGGCATGCTTTATTTGGTGTAAGAACTGATATTAAAGAAAGCAAAAGAAAGGAGAACCTACCTTGTCCAAGGTGTTCCTTCTTAGAAGACCAAAGATAATATGATCATTGTTGCTTTGGAAGGGCTGGAAATGCTTCATAATGCAAGAGAATGCTTGAGAAAACGAGAATGGGTTGCAGGAATCAATAGATAGCTTGCACTAGATCTCTCTTGGTTCCTTCTAACCTCTTCGAAATGGTTGCCTATTGGGGTCTTTATATAGGAATTCTCAAGGGTAATTCCTATGGAATGCAGGCAGCCTTGTAAACGAAGAGCCTGACGTAGATTCCATGGCATATTCGCTGGTGAAGGTTACAGACATGGGAGGTGGAAAGCCAACAGCCAGCAACCTGAGAAGTGGCCGTGCGCCAGCTTGGTGCGCCTGGTAGGTGTGCCTGTCTGGTGCTCTAGCTTGGTGCTCTCTCCTACCTGTCTAAATTTCAAATTGTGCTACAGGCCTGCAATAAGTTTGTGATTGGTTTAACCAATGGGATTGAGTTTGCCACATCCAAAGCAACATTTGGAAAGTTTATCTATGGACTACCTTAAAATCGGGGTATCCACAGATGCCCCTCCCTGAGCGAGGTCGAGGGACGAAAGGAACCAAGACTGTTACTCAGGATTGACAAGATACCCCCATTTTGAGGTTACAGAAGGATGGTGTTTGCTGTAGGCAATAAGTCACTTATCCGGCGGATGCACCGAAAGTCATGACTTGTTACCAAATGCAAATGCAAATGCAAAATGCGTGCAACTATTGATCTAAATGCTGGGGATGTTATGCCAATGCGAAAAAACAAATGCAAGAGCCGATGCTGAAGGCCGATGCAAAGCTGATGCTAACATAAAATACAAGAATGGGTGTTTGTAAGGCGATGCAATGCCGATGCTAGTGCTGAAGTTACAAGGCAAAAGATAAAGAAATCCTGCACACAGAGGGAACCACTGGCAGGAAAATGATAAGTTGTCGGACTCATCAACAAGATAATTGAGGATATCAACCTGAGGAGGCGGGATATGATAAGTCAAGCTGAGTCTTGTCAACCTGAATACCTGACAGTGTGACGGTTGTCAACTGAGTAGTTTGGGATACGAGCCCAAAGGAAAGGGTCACGACAAACATATTATTTATCAAACAAGAAGACCTTGTCCGCACGGACCAAGGGCAAACAAAGAGATTTGGTGCCTGCGAAAACTCGAAAGAGAAAAGAGAAAGAGGACCTTGACCGCCCGGTCAAAAGTCAAATAGTTGGATTTCACGCCTACGAAAACCCAGAAGAGAAAAGGATAAGGACCTTGACCGCCCGGTCAAATGGTCAAAGAGTTGGATTTCGCGCCCGTAAAAATCCAAGAAGAGGAATAAGGACCTTGACCGCCCGGTCAAAAGGTCAAGCAGTTGGATTTCGCGCCCGCGAAAATCCATGGAAAGGATAAGGAACATGACCGCCCAGTCAAAAGAGCTGGATTTCGCTCCTGCGAAAATCAAAAGAGAAGGATAAGGACCTGGTCAAAGTCAAACAATTGGATTTCGCGCCCGCGAAAATCAAAGAGAAGGATAAGGACCTCGACCGCCCGGTCAAAAGGTCAAACAGGTTGGATTTTGCACCTGCGAAAATCCAAGCTAGAGGATAAGGACCTTGACCGCCAGGTCAAAGGCCGACTCTGACCGCTCGGTCAGAAGCGAAGGAAAAGGATTTCGTGCCCGCGAGAATCCAAGGAAATGACCTTGACCGCCCGGTCAATCAGAAGCCAAGGAAAAGGATTTCGCGCCCACGAGAATCCAAGGAAATGACCTTGACTGCCCGGTCGAAAGTCGACTTTGACCGTCCGGTCAGAAGCTAAGGAGAAAGGATCTCGTGCCCGCGAGAAAAAAAAGGAAAAGAAAGGAAATGACCTTGACCGCTCAGTCGAAAGTCGACTCTAATCGCCCGGTCTGAAGCCAAGGAGAAAGGATCTCGCGCCCGCGAGGAAAAAAGAGGAAAAGACCTAGACCGCCCGGTCAAAGGTTGACTCCGATCGCCTGGTCAGAAGCCAAGACGAAGGATTTCGCTCTCGCAAGAATCCAAGAAAAGCAAAGGAAAGGACCTTGACCACCTGGTCAAAGGTCAAACAAAAGGATCTCGTGCTTGCGAGGAAAAGGAAAAGAAAAGAAATAACCTTGACCGCCCGGTCAAAGGTCAAACAAAAGGATTTCGTGTTTGCGAAAATCTAAGGAAAGAAGGGATTGAAGGATCTCATCCGCCCGGAGCGTGAATCCGAAAAAAAACTGAAAGCGATAGTCCCTAGATTGTCCGCTAGGAAGGAAATTGGTTGCAGTCGTACTCTGGAGGGCAGAACTGTAATTGTGCTCGCTGTTGGCTCTACAGCGCGGAAACCAGAGTTCTTGCTTAGATGCATGCGCAAAATCCTGTGAAGGAACTTTGCTGGAGTATTGATCTGAATTTGCTTTGTTTGCAGGTTTCGCAAACACTTTCTCCAATTCTTGATGGACCATGATGGAAGTTTGGTCCTGGTGAGTTTGGCTATGGTGGCGAAGCAACTATTTTTCCTTCCTGATGCTGTTGTGCTCTGTTAGGTCCTCTGCAAGCACTTCCAATTGTTCTTGGAATAAAGATGCCTAGATCTCCAACTGTGTCATCTGTCAGGCTCTCTGTGTCTGCCTTCTGAGCAAGATGTTGTATTGTCGTTGCTTGATAGTTCTGAGTCTGACAACGTTGTACAACTCTGTAACTACTTACAGGTCTGTTCTGGCTTTGAATGATCATTCTCAAGAAAGAATCTTCTGAAAACTGTTGGTGACTATGATATTGAGGGTGGTTTGGATTTAATATGCTTGCACTGGTAAAGTGAGTTAAATCGCGGGAAATAATCATCCTTGAGGACTTACCTGAGCACAGGGGATCCCTTTCATTGGTTCCGACGCTCGTATCTCAATTCTTTGTGCTCGCTTCGTTCTTCCGCCTTGAACGGCTCGACGGTTCTTTAGCCGTATCGCCCAAGGGATTCTGTTCTCATACCCCCAGTTGCGACACAAATTTTCGACCACGAGGTAAGGGTTGTTATGAACAAGCAAGTGGCTGACAGACCCAAGACCGAGAATGAGATAAATTGGCTCAAATTGGTTGACACGACACAGAATACCATTGGGTTTGAAGTTAAAGCGGAGACTACCTTGGCTGTAGGATAAATCAAGCTAAAGACTCCTCGGAACCACCAAGGAAGGATAAATACAATGAAGAAAGGGAAAATACATTATGAACAAGATTGACAAGACAAAAAGAATAAATAGAATTAACAAAGATGTAATTGACTCCCGAGGGGCCTGCTGCTCCCAGGCTGAATGCTGCGGTAAAGGTTGACTTACTATATTGGGTTGTGCTGGTGGTGTTTGTGTGGCTACTGATGTGGGCTCGGGGCCTACTGCCTGTGTATTAATGATAATGACCTTTTGGTCAATCAAGTCCAGGATTACGTTCCTTAGTGTCTGACAATTATCCGTTGAGTGACCTACGACTCGATGGAAATTGCAGAACGCATTCGTGTTATACCCGGCAGGAAGCGGACTTGGTGGCAGGCGCACCTCAGGAAGCCTTAGGAGGGATGCGACTTTAGGGAATACCATGCTCAACGGTTCCACTAAGGGTGTACAGTGGCGCCTGTCACGACGTTGCCGCCTTGGCTGTGGATGTGCCAATGGCGGGCGCATCACCACCTGAGAGGGAGGATAAACTGGAGTGGTAGTGGGAGTGATGTGTGGTGCATGAGGTGCTCTAGGTGTAGGTGTGGGTGCATAAACTACTTGGTGCTGAGGGGGTAGATGGACATTTACCAGTGCATCAGGCGATCTAATGTAAGAAATTGTATCCTTGGAGGGATCCCGCCTCCTAGGTGGATTGGCATTGTGGTTGCTGTTGTTATTGCTGCTGCTTGGGCCACTATGTGAGGAAGTGGCTTGTTTGGCAAATGCAGAGAGTGCTGGAAAACTGCCGCCGCGCAGTGAACGGGCACCCACCCGAAGCAGTGCAGAAAAAGTGGCGACTGGTTGATGCTGAGTAGAGCCCCAACTGCGGGCTGTGCTCCTCGGATCATGATCTCATTAGACTCCTCGTCGGAGGATCTATCTTTGACCTGCGAAGCCAAGGACCGCCAACGTCCAACTTACTCCCCAAATGTTTCTTGGGGCCTCTGCTTGACAGCGACCAAGTCCTCCCGCTTGGGGACTAAGTCGAGGTTGAAGGAATATTGTTCCAGGAACGCCTACGTAAGGTCGTCCCTAGTCTTGATGGTGGCCATGTTGAGGGAAGTGAGCCACTTCAAAGCGGGCCCCGTGAGACTCTTCTGAAACCGGCGGATCAACAACCTTTCGTCAGCTTGGAGCTGGGTGAGGTCTTCTCAATAGGCTTTAAGGTGCACAATTGGGCAGCCCCTACCATTGTATTTGTCGAATTTCGAGATTTGGAAATTCGGAGTGAGAGTCACCTCAGGAAAATAACAGAGGTCCCAGAATCGGTAGGATCGATGGTCTCCGCCCTGCACTTGTCGGGGAGTGCGCTCCAGATCACTTTCTCTCGCGAGGAGAGCATCTGGAGCTACTGCAGCTAGCTTGGTGCGCCCGGTAGGTGTGCTTGTCTGGTGCTCCAGCTTGGTGCTCTCCCCTACCTGTCTAAATTTCTAATTGTGTTATAGGCCTACTATAAGTTTGTGATTGGTTTAACCAATGGGATTGAGTTTGCCACATCCAAAGCAACATCTGGAAAGTTTATCTATGAATCACCTCAAAATCTAGGTATCTACAGATGCCCCTCCCTGAGCGAGGTCAAGGGACGAAAGGAACCAAGACTGTTGCTTAGGGTTGACAAGATATCCCCATTTTGAGGTTACTGAAGGATGGTGTTTGCTGTAGGTAGTAAGTCACTTATCCGGCGGATACACCAAAAGTCATGACTTGTTGCCAAATGCAAATGCAAATGCAAAATGCGTGCAACTGTTGATCTAAATGCTGGGGATGTTATGCCAATGCGATAAAACAAATGCAAGAGCCGATGTTGAAGGCCGATGCAAAGCTGATGCTAACATAAAATACAAGAATGGGTGTTTGTAAGGCGATGCTATGCTGATGCTTGTGCTGAAGTAACAAGGCAAAAGATAAAGAAATCCTGCACACAGAGGGAACCATTGGTAGGAAAATGAGAAGTTGTTAGACTCATCAACCGGATTATTGAGGATATCAACCTGTGGAGGCGGGCTATGATAAGTCAAGCTGAGTCTTGCCAACCCGAATACCTGACAGTGCGATGGTTGTCGACCGAGTAGTTTGAGATACCGACCCAAAGGAAAGGGGCATGACAAACATATTATTTGTCAAACAAGAAGGCCCTGTCCACACGGACCACGGGCAAACAAAGAGATTTCGCGCCCACGATAACTCAGAAGAGAAAAGAGAAAGAGGACCTTGACAGCCCGGTCAAAAGTCAAACAGTTGGATGTCGCACCTACGAAAACCCAGAAGAAAAAAGGATAAGGTCCTTTACCGCCCAGTCAAATGGTCAAAGAGCTGGATTTCGCGCTCGCGAAAATCCAAGAAGAGGAATAAGGACCTTGATCGCCTAGTCAGAAGGTCAAGCAGTTGGATTTCGCGCCCGCGAAAATCCAAGGAAAGGATAAGGAACTTGACTGCCCAGTCAAAAGAGCTGGATTTCGCGCCCGTGAAAGTCCAAAGAGAAGGATAAGGACCTTGACCGCCCGGTCAAAGTCAAACAGTTGGATTTCACGCCCACGAAAATCCAAGAGAAGGATAAGGACCTCGACCGGCCGATCAAAAGGTCAAACAGGTTGGATTTCGTACCTGCGAAAATCTAAGCGAGAGGATAAGGACCTTGACTGCTAGGTCAATGGTTGACTCTGACCGCTCGGTCAGAAGCCAAGGAAAAGGATTTCGCGTTCGCGAGAATCGAAGGAAATGACCTTGATCGCCTGGTCTAAGGTCGACTCTGACCGCCTTGTCATAGGCCAAGGAAAAGGATTTCGCGCCCGCAAGAATCCAAGGAAATGACCTTGATCGCCCGGTCGAAAGTCGACTTTGACCGCCCAGTCAGAAGCCAAGGAGAAACGATCTCATGCCCACGAGAAAAAAAAGGAAAAGAAAGGAATGACCTCGACTGCTCGGTCGAAGGTCGACTCTGACCGCCCGGTCTGAAGCCAAGGAGAAAGGATCTCTCGTCCGCGAGAAAAAAAAGGAAAAGAAAGGAAATGACCTTGACCGCTCGGTCGAAGGTCGACTCTGACTGCCCGGTCAGAAGCCAAGACGAAGGATTTCGCTCTCACGACAATCCAAGAAGAAGGATAAGGACCTTGACCACAGGGTCAAAAGGTCAAACAGGCTGGATTTCGCACCTACGAAAATCCAAGCAAGAGGATAAGGACCTTGACCGCCGGGTCAAGGGTCGACTCTGACCGCCCAGTCAGAAGCCAAGGAAAAGGATTTTACGCCGGCGAGAATCCAAGGAAATGACCTTGACCACCCGGTTGAAGGTCGACTCTGACCACCCAGTTAGAAGCCAAGGAAATGGATTTCGCGCCTGCGATAATCCAAGGAAATGACCTTGACCGCTCGGTCGAAGGTCGACTCTGACCTCCCGGTGAAAAGCCAAGGAAAAGGATTTCGCGCTCGCGAGAATCCAAGGAAATGACCTTGACCACCCAGTCGAAAGTCGACTCTGACCGTTAGGTCAGAAGCCCAGGAGAATGGAGTTCGCGCCCGCGAGAAAAGAATGGAAAAGAAAGGAAATGACCTCGACCGCTCGGTCGAAGGTCGACTCTGACCGCCTGGTTAAAAGCCAAGGAGAAAGGATCTCGCGCTCGCGAGAAAAAAAAGGAAAAGACCTTGACCGCCCGGTCGAAGTTTGACTCTGACCGCCCGGTCAGAAGCCAAGGAAAAGGATTTTGCTCTCACGAGAATCCAAGAAGAAGGATAAGGACCTTGACCACAGGGTCAAAAGGTCAAACAGGCTGGATTTCGCACCTACAAAAATCCAAGCGAGAGGATAAGGACCTTGACCTCCAGGTCAAAGGTTGACTCTGACCGCCCGGTCAGAAGCCAAGGAAAAGGATTTCGCGCCTGCGAGAATCTAAGGAAATGACCTTGACCGCCCGGTCGATGGTCGACTCTGACCGCCCGGTCGATGGTCGACTCTGACCGCCCGGTCGAAGGTTGACTCGGACCGCCTGGTCAGAAGCCAAGGAAAAGGATTTTGCACCCACGAGAATCCAAGGAAATGACCTTGACTGCCCGGTCGAAGGTCGACTCTGACCGCCCGGTCAAATGCCAATGAGAAAGGATCTCGCACCCGCGAGAAAAAAAAGGAAATGACCTTAACCTCCCGGTCAGAAGCCAAGACAAAGGATTTCGTTCTCGCGAGAATCCAAGAAAAGCAAAGGAAAGGACCTTGACCGCCTGGTCAAAGGTCAAACAAAAGGATCTCACGCCTGCGTGGAAAAGGAAAAGAAAGGAAATAACCTTGACCGCCCGGTCAAAGGTTAAACAAAAGGATTTCGTGCCTGTGAAAATCCAAGGAAAGAAGGGATAGTAGGATCTCGTCCGCCCGGAGCGAGAATCCGAAAAAAAACTGAAAACAATAGTCCCTAGATTGTCCCCTAGGAAGGATATTGGTTGCAGTCGTACTCTGGAGGGCAGAACTATAATTGTGCTCGTTGTTGGCTTTACAACGTGGAAACCGGAGTTCTTGCTGAGATGCATGCGCAAAATCCTGTGAAGGAACTTTGCTGGAGTATTGATCTGAATTTGCTTTGTTTACAGGTTTCGTAAAGAGTTGGAGCATATCTGCAACTCTCTGAAACTGGAAGGGCTTATTGCAAACTTTTGATTGCTGTGTTGTTGCGATGATATTTTATATTCCGCTGGGCGCTTGCAAGTGTCTGCTCCAATATGATTTGTCACACCCTCATGGTATAAGGGGTTTTTTTTGCAAGCCTCACAATCTCAGGGGGTTTCTGCATATTTCCCCATCTGGTGAACCTGAAGACTTGTGCATTCATCTTCTTGGCATTTCCTTTTGCGTTTTGCAGACTGCAGAGTGCAGAGGACAACAATGCAATTCTTGCATCCATTTTGTGCTTTGGACCTTGGAAATTATGATACTTGCACTACCTATATGTGATGGGGCCCACTTGATAACTGTCATATCTGCTAGGGTATCTAACCATGGTGACACCAAAACTCTGCGCTGATGTCTTGCAAACATTGATAGGTGCATTGACTACTGAGGATCGTGAGTATTTGCAGGTTTAGGGCATGTCCTCTCCGTTGTTGAATATTGCCACGGTTGAAATGAACTGACACTTGTTGTGCACTGTGGCTAGATTCCGAGAACTCACTTTCCATGCCTTTCGCTTCAGGTAGACAGAGCTTGCTTTCCCTGGAAGAAGTATGGCAGACCCACGGGCTATTGTCATGTTAGCCAATTTCATGCTTGGGTCAACCGATATGCTTATCCCGCTGTGCTTGTGAGAAGCCTCATCTGCATGCTCCCAAAAGTAGTACTGTCCTCATGATCTTCTTGACTTAGAAAGGCAGCTGGCATGCCCCTAGCCAAAGACCTAACTCTAACCAAAGAGCAGTTGACATGCCCTTGGTTGAAGATCCCTTTTTTGGCCAATATTCCAACTCAAAAGGCAGTTGGCATGCCCCTGGTCGGAACGCGGACAAATGCCTTGCAAAGCGATGCAAAATGCAAAAGTGGTGAACTCACTAATGCTAAATGCCAAATGATTTATGCAAGACTTATAAGATGGAAGCAAGATTTATGTGTGGCTAGAAGATATGCCCTCAGCACCGAGGAAGCCTTCATTGCCTGCTATAAGGAACTAGAATGTCCTCAACTCACTTGGTGCTACCAGGATCCCTGGGTTTATGGTGGCTCTCACTCAACCAATGGGTTTTTGGGATGAAATGGGCTCCATGCCAAACTCCTAGGGCCTTACACCTACTCTTTTCAATAATTCATTTTTCTTTTACTCCCTCAAAGGCATGCTGACTTACCTTATCCCTGCTTGGAGGTAATAAACACCTAGACTGAGGGGTGGCTGCTCTTTCAGTTTAACTTAAGGGGTGGCTAGTCCCTTTGAACATATGGGTTTGGTAGGTGTGTGCTTCAACTCCTCTCCAAGTTGTGTGATAGGGATAGAGTCGTCCAACATGCCTCTCTCATTGGAGCTAACTTCTATCTACTACTTCTATCTCCTTTTTTCTTTTGTGCTCCAAAGTCTATGTTGTTTCTTTATTACTCGCACTTTCACTTATGCCCTAACATTTTTTCTCCCTTTGGAGGTGTAGGCCCCTTAGGAATTTGTACATTTCGCCCACTTTACCGTGGATAGTGGCTCCCTTACCTCCTAGGTCACACAGGTAGTAACACGTGAGGAGGATCAAACTCTTCCTAAGCAAGCAGGCTTTCGATTTTCCTCATCGGGCACTGATTATGCCAATGTTTTGTACAAAAATGATTACAATGAAAATGAAAATAAAGTACAATGCATATGATGCGATTTGTGTGAGGTCCGGATGCAGTAACATAAGGATGCATGGCCCACAATGCAATGCTTTGCAAGGCTTGGGAGTGGCCGACGATCACTGGTAGTACTTTCAGTTAGGAGATGTTGACGGGCGACGACCATTGGCCCAACAAACACTTTCTCCAATTCTTGAAGAACCATGATTGAAGTTTGGTCCTGGTGAGTTTAGCTGTGGTGACGAAGCAAATTTTTTCCCTTCTTGATGCTGTTGTGCTCTGTTAGGTCCTCTGTGAGCACTACCAATTGTTCTTGGAATGAAGATGCGCAGATCTCCAACTGTGTCATCTGTCAGGCTCTTTGTGTCTACCTTCTGAGCAGGATGTTGTATTGTCGTTGCTTGATACATTGCTAACTGTTCTGAGTCTGACAACGTTGTACAACGTTGTACAACGTTGTACAACTCTGTAACTACTTACAGGTCTATTTTGGCTTTGAATGATCATTCTCAAGAAAGAATCTTCTGAAAACTATTGGTGACTATGATATTGAGGCTATGAACAAATTCTGGTTTGGATTTAATACGCTTGCACTGGTAAAGTGAGTTAAATCGCGGGAAATAATCATCCTTGGGGACTTACCTGAGCACAGGGGATCCCTTCCACAGGTTTCGACGCTCGTATCCCAATTCTTTGTGCTCTCTTCTTTCTTCCGCCTTGATCGACTTAGCGGTTCCTTAGCCGTATCGCCCAAGGGATTCCTTTCTCATACCCCCAGTTGCGACACAAATTTTCGACCACCAGGTAAGGGTTGTTATGAACAACCAAGTGGTTGACAGACCCAAGAGCGAGAATGAGATAAATTGGCTCAAATTGGTTGACACGACACAGAATACCAATGGGTTTGAAGCTAAAGCGGAGACTACCTTGACTGTAGGATAAATCAAGCTAAGGACTCCTCGGAACCACCGAGGAAGGATAAATACAATGAAGAAAGGGAAAATACATTATGAACAAGATTGACAAGACAAAAAGATTAAATAGAATTAACAAAGATGGAAATGACTCTCGAGGGGTCTGCTGCTCCCGGGGTTGAATGCTGGTGTGACCATGCCTGATGGAACCCTTGGCGTTGTTCTCCACCTACTCCGGTGTGCGGAAACACACGAGGAGGTCCGATACGGTCACGGCGAAAATGGTGAATCCAAAGGAAGAGGAGAAGACCCGGAAACACCAAGGGAAGACAAAAGGATAAGGAATGGAGTCGCCACCTAGACTTTTAATGGAAAGACGAGGAAAACCAAAACACACAAAAAGGAAGAAAGCTAACAAGATGCAAAGATGCATGTGTGATCTGTGCCTAATGGATAATGCTGGTATGAATGCGGGCCAGAGAATGGGTAAGGATTCTGGTTACGCATGGGGAAGGGGTTAGGCACCCCCATACACCCGAGAAAACATCGTTTTTCTAGGTTTCCTACTGTCAATGGTCTGCTAAATGTATGCTTGCTTATTCAATATGCTCATGTATGAAGATGACCAAAAACATGCCAAATCAAGGAGAAGAAATGAAATAAAGGGGAAAAGTTAATCCGAGGGTCAAATGTAGGCATTGTTAATGCCACTTTACTGTACGCCCTTGGGCGATGAGGAAAATCGTGAAAATGGTGAAATTCTGGGAAAGCGTCTCGCAAAACAGCGAAAATTGGGGATAAATCCAAGAAAATCAAAAAGGGGAAAATAATCTTCATTTCGGGACCATGTCAACTTTGTAAGCCTTTTACTATACGCCCTCGGGCGTTGGAAAAACAAAACAGGCGAAAACCACGAAAAATCCGGAAAACAATGAGAAAACAAAGCTCGACATAAGCTAGAAAAGCGTGCACAAAGCAAGAAAGAAAAGACGGGAAAATCTGTGCAAAAAGAAGTGAAAGGATATGCAAAATGCAAGTGTGAGTGCAAATATGAAAAATATAGGGGGTTTTGTGAAAAAAAGCCCAAATCCAAGGACAACTGAAGTTCAGAAGCCCAAATCCTCAAAAATATGTAGGAAAACACATTCCATGCAATTATGAAGAAATCTAGGGTCAAAATGTGTCTCCCTAGGCAAAATGAAGTCTTTGAGGGTCTGAATGCAATTTTACCACTAATGCATGCAATGCAAATCAAATCTGCACAAATCTGGGTAAAAATGCAAGAAAAAAGTCTCAGAAATGATCCAGGAAGTTTCAGGGGCAAAATGGTCATTTTACCCTTGAAAACAAGCAATCAGAGTAAAATCATTGAAGCACAGGGGCTAAACTGCAAACAAAACCCAGCAAACAAAGCATACCAGGAACTTCTGAAGAAATTAAGGGGCGAAAATGTAATTTTCACTGAAAATAAAACATTCCAGAAGAAATCTAGTGAAATTAGAGGGCTAAAATGCAATTAACCCAAGAAAACAAGCTTCTGGAAAGTTTTAAAATAAATTCAGGGAGTTTTATGCAATTTTCACAGCAAAATAAGCCTTCTAGAAGTTTTCTACAAAACATAGGAGCCTAAATGCAATTTGTCCCATAAAAACATGCTTCTGGAAAAGTTTCAGAGAAATATGAGGGCTAAAATGCAATTTAACCAACAAAAACAACTATCTAGAGAGTTTTTGAAATATGCAAGGGCTTAAATGCAAATTGTGACCGTGCCCGACCCGACTCGGAGGGCAGGGGTGGGGAGGATACCACAGCCATGCAATGATGGCGAAGGCGCAAGGATAAATGAAAAGAAAAGGGAGTCGCCACCTAGTCTTTTAAGGGAAAGACGAGGAAAACCACGAAAGGATGAATGCATGGGATTCAAATGGGAAGGCTGGATGTCTGCTAACCAGAGGATGGGTAAGGATTCCTATTACGCACGAGGAAGGTGTTAGGCACCCTCGTACGCCCGAAAAACTCGGTCTTTCTAGTCCAAATGCTTGCTAAGGTTTGATGAATGTTTGCTAAACTGGGATCATGCTCTAATCATGCTAATGTGTATGAATGCGCAAGACGATGCGTGAAAACTGCGAAGAAATCCACATGAAATCATGATAAAGTCATGAAAATCAAAAGGGAAAAAGATAACCCGTGATTGTGGTTGACTAACTATATTGGGTTGTGTTTGTGGTGTTTGTGTGGCTGTTGATGTGGGCTTGGGGCCTACCGCCTGTGTGTTAATGATAATGACCTTTTGGTCAATCAAGTCCTGGATTACGTTCCTTAGTGTCAGACAATTATCCGTCTAGTGACCTACGACTCGATGGAAGTTGCAGAACGCATTCGTGTTATACTAGGTAGGAAGCGGACTTGGTGGTGGCGCACCTCAGGCAGCCTTAGGAGGGATGCGACTTTAGGGAATACCATGCTCAACGGTTCCACTAAGGGTGTATAGTGGCGCCTGTTACGGCGTTGCCGCCTTGGCTGTGGATGTGCTAATGGCCGGCGCATCACCACCTGAGGGGGAGGATAAACTGGAGTGGCAGTGGGAGTGATGTGTGGTGCATGAGGTACTCTAGGTGTAGGTGTGGGTGCATAAACTACTTGGTGCTGAGGGGGCGGATGGACATTCATCGGTGCATCAGGGGATCTAATGGAAGAAATTGTATCCTTGGAGGGATCTCGCCTCCTAGGTGGATTGGCATTGTGGTTGCCATTGTTATTGCTGCTGCTTGGGCCACTATGTGAGGCAGTGGCCTGTTTGGCAAATGCAGAGAGTGTTGGAAAACTGCCGCCGCATAGTGAACGGGCACCCGCCCGAAGCAGTGTAGAAAAGGTGGTGACTGGCTGAATGTTGAGCTGAGTCCCGACTGTTGGCTGTGCTCCTCGGATCATGATCTCAATAGACTCCTCGTCGGAGGGTCTATCTTTGACCTGCGAAGCCAAGGACCGCCAACGTCCAACATACTCCCCAAATGTTTCTTGGAGCCTCTGCTTGACAGCGACCAAGTCCTCCCGCTTGGGGACTAAGTCGAGGTTGAAGGAATATTGTTCCAGGAACGCCTGCGTAAGGTCGTCCCAAGTCTTGATGGTGGCCATGTTGAGGGAAGTGAACCACTTCAACGCGGGTCCCGTGAGACTTTTCTGGAACAAGCGGATCAACAACCTTTCGTCAACTTAGAGCTGGGCGAGGTCTCCACAATAGGCTTTAAGGTGGGCTATTGGGAAGCTCCTACCATTGTATTTGTCGAATTCTGGGATTTGGAAATTCGGGAGGAGAGTCGCCTCTGAGAAATAACAGAGGTCCCAGAATTGGTAGGACCGACGGTCCCCGCCCTGCACTTGTCAGAGAGTGCGCTCCAGATCATTTACTCTCGCGAGGAGAGCATCCGGAGGTACTACAGCTGTGGATTGTGTAGTAGAGGCGGGTGCCACATACACTGTATGGGTTGCCCCTAAGGGCTCCTTCGGATCCACCATTTCGCCGTCTGGTGCTACGGTAGGATGGTCAGTGTACCTGTGCATGGGTGCATTGTGTTGTGGGACAAAGGACGAGGTTTGTGTGTGGTAAAGGGGGGAAGATAATGCAGGGGGTGGTGCAACAAGTGGTGCCGAGTGTGGGAGCAAGAGCTGTTGGACCAGAATGGTCTCCGGTACAATGCTCACGGAGGGCTGTGCTCCCGCTAGCTTAGGAGGCTGGCCACCAGATAGGAGGGATGAATGCTGTGGTGGGTGCTGTGTAGGTGTAACAAATGGTAATGTCGACACCCCTATCGCTGGAGAGACAAGGGACAGCAACGGCTGTGGGGGTAGTGCATTGGATGCAAACTGTGGTCCTAAAGCCGGTTGCATAGGCAACTCGGGAGTCGGAAAGGTCAGGGCTGAGAATGATTGGAGTGCCAGTGCCAATCCCTACAACTGTTGGGCGAGGGCCGACATTTGCTGTAGTTGCGTGGTGACGGAATTGTCACTAATGACTCCAAATGATGGTGGCAAAGCTGGTGGAGAAACAGGAGGTTGAGATCCTAGTTGTCCAAACTGGGGGGAGGCTACTACTGAGACAGCCGTTGTCGGAGGAGGGTTCGTAAACACATAGCCCTGGGGAGGAACAGCAAAAGAACCCTGGGGAAGGGTCATAGGGACAGACATTGTTCAAGAGACAAATCTGAAGCAAGACATTGTTGTTCCTCTTCCTATTTAAGAAGAACAAACTCAACTTCCTCAAAAGCCAATGCCACTTAAGAGGTCCACTAG
Organism: Posidonia australis; assembly: GCA_024699735.1. Taxonomy (NCBI): domain Eukaryota; kingdom Viridiplantae; phylum Streptophyta; class Magnoliopsida; order Alismatales; family Posidoniaceae; genus Posidonia; species Posidonia australis. The sequence goes on from JAMKQA010022816.1 coordinate 15,094, forward strand.
AGAGAAGAGAAGTGTGATTTCAGATGATTATGTCGTATTTCTTCAGGAACATCAATCTGATAATAACTTGATAGATGATGATCCAATCAATGTCTATCAAGCAATCAACAGTTTCGATCCTCAAAAGTAGATAGATGCCATGAATGATGAGTATAAATCTATTGATTGCAAATAGATATTTAAGACCAAGAGGGATTCGTGAGATAATGTCGAAAGATATAAGGCTCATCTTGTCGCTAAGGGTTTTACTCAAAAGAAAGGCATTGACTATAAAGAGACTTTCCCTTAGATTTCATTGAAAGACTTTTTTCATATTATTAAGGCATTGGTTGTTCATTTTGACTTTGAATTACACCAAATGGACGTAAGAACGGTGTTTTCCAATAGTTACATTGATGAGATGATTTATATGGTGCAACCAGAACACTTTGCATTAGGTGACATAAAGAAAATGGTTTGCAAACTTAAGAAGTCCATTTATGGCTTAAAGCAAGCATCTTGTCAATGGTATCATAAATTTTATCAAGTTGTCATTTCGTTTGGTTTTAAGATAAATTTAGTAGATGATTGTGTATATCATAAGTTTAGTAAGAGTAAATGTATTTTCCTAGTCTTATATCTTGATAGCATACTTCTTGCCATTAATGATATGGATTTACTTAAAGAAACCAAGAAATTTCTTTCAAACAAATTTGAGATGAAAGATCTTGATGAAGCTTCTTTTGTATTAGGAATCCAAATACTTTGAGATTATTCTCAAGGTATTTTTGGATTATCTGAAAAGAACTTTATTAAAAAAAATCCTTAAAAGGTATGGCATGAGTAAGTGTAAGTCAAGAAATACCCTTCTGGCTAAGGAAGACAAATTTAGTCTCAAACAATGCTCTAAAAATGATTTTGAACATAAGGAAATGCAGAAGATTCCATATGCTTCGGTAGATGGAAGTCTTATGTATGTTCAGGTTTGTACGTATTCGGAGTTCACGTACATTATTGACATGTTAGGCAGATACTTAAGTAATTTAGGTATGGATTACAGGAAAGTTGTTAAGTGGATCATGCGATATTTGTAATGAACAAAAGACTCTGCATTTATGTACAGGAAATCAGATCAGTTGGAAATCATTAGGTATATATTTTGACTTTGATTTTACTGGATGTTAAGATAGTCGTAGATCCACTTCAGGTTATGTGTACTTGTTAGTAGGAGGGGTGCTATATCTTGGAAAAGTGTCAAGCAGACACTTATAACCCCTTCTACTATGACAGTTGAGTACATAGCATGGTATGAGGCATCCAATATGGGAATATGGCTAAGGAATTTTATCATAGGTCGATAGATTGTAGATGGAATTGAAAGATCGCTTAAGTTATGTTGTGACAATAAATCTGTGATGCTATCTTCCAATAACAACAGGAGCTATTCAAAGTCTAAGCACATAGACATTAAGTTCTTGGTTGTGAAAGAAAGAACCCAGAATGATTAGTTGTCTATAGAGCAAATTAGAACAAACTCCATAGTTGTGGATCCGCTTATTAAAGGAGTACCACCCATGGTCTTCCATAAAAATGTTGTTCATATGGGTGTTGCATCATTTGATAATGTTTCAGTTTAGTGGGAGTTTATATTTGCATGCTCTATTATTATAGACGTTGTTTTCTACAGAAATAAGGTTTTGGAGTATTTACATTCTAGATATTTATGTTGATCTTACTAAAGCTTAGACCAGTTAGATATGAGCGTGTTTAAATCACTTCGCCAAAATTTCATGTTACACATCCACACTTGATTCATGTTGTTGGCTGTATTAGTATTAGTAACCATTGTAGGGTTGAATTACGCCTGAAGTAATGAAAACTTATTTGATCCTATGTTGATATAATTCATGGACCAGATTGTAAGATGTCTTTGTTAAAATAATCATTTGGAGTAGCTCATAAAGTTTTAATGTTTTAATTGTTAATTTTATGTATGGCTCAAGTGAGAGATTGTTGGATTAAATCTAGTAATATATTTGAGCTAATATAAAATCAATTAATGTATTATAGGCTATTTTCTGATTAGACTCATTTTAGTGATCTATTTGGTTTTTTGCGATGAGTCAATTAACATCTTAAATAATGTGGGTCAATATATGTAGACCCCATAAGGACATTTTTTATTTGTTAGTGGGTCGAATTGGAAAATGTGTAATATTATAGTTATCTATATAAAGGGTTATGGTGCCCAAACTCTAAGTTTTTGGCATCCTTCTCTTTCACTCTCATCTTGAGCAAGAATATGATAAGAGGAGCTTGGTGGTTTGAAAGACCAGATCTGAATAGAGTAGTAAGGATTTCTATATATATTTAGGTATACTTTCGTATTTACATTTATTTGTGGTGAATTTGACATGAACAGATCTTAAAATTGAATTTTAATATATAGAATTCTTGATAAAATCTTGAAATAAATTTTTAATGTGAAATATTTGTGTATTTTTTGAGATCTAAATTTTAATAGAGATATCTTGTTAATGATGTTCTTGAATGGGTATTTGGTGGAGGTAATGTTGGCTATTGGTTTGTGTTTGTCTACTCAATTGGGATTAACTCAAGATCATGTCTAATGTTGCATGATGAAGGTGATGATGTCCCCAATTGGAGGAGGCCGTAAAGTAGTTAGGGGTTGTAAAATTGCTGGCCTGGTGTGTACAAGATTTTCAAGAAGGCCTAGAACGAAGAAAAGTTTGGGAGAGTATCATGGAGTCAATTTAGTTTTAAATTAAAGGCAAGTTCTCGTGCATAGTGCAAATGGCTGAATGCACGAGAACTAGCAGAATCACGGCGAAGACTTTTGGCGAAAGGTTGAAAGAATGCAAAAAGGGAGTCACCACCTAATCTACTTAAACGAGAGACAAGGAAACCCGTATGAAATGCAAATGCAATGCTGTATGCCTAAGGGATGCAACACTTTCGTCACTGCGTGCCAAAGAATGGGCAAGGATTTCTATTACATGTGGGGAAAGTATTAGGTACCCTCACACGTCTGAAAATTGGTCTTTCTAGGCTTATCGTCTGCATGACGTAGCTTATATATGTATGCTTGTTTACGTCTAAAATGCATGCTTTATTATGCCTAAAATGTATGTTTGATGCTATGCCAAATGCAAATGGACAAAAAGCCATGCAATCTAATGCTTAGTAATGCTATAGTGGCTTTGGACCAAGGCATGATGGCACCAATACGATCCACTAGGAACATAGGTGGGGCAATTACGTCTGGTCAAAAGAATACCACATAGCATGCATCATAGCTTTATAAGTATGCAAATAAGATGCTAATGCATGCATTATTATACTAAGTGAAATGAAAATGCATGGATCATGTCCTACTACTTAGCCACGCTATCCAGACTCTGAATCTTAAGCCGATGCAAAGAAGTTGTATCGACAAAGCCCAAAAGGACAACCGATTCATATGAGAACGTGCAGTAAGCATCACTACTTTACTAAGTACAAAGTATGTGCTATCTAGGGTGTATGATAATAAAACTATGTAGACATGACTTGGGTATATCTAGGAACAAATGCCAAGAAAATCAGTGCCAAAAACAACCAGAAGAGCATGTAAATCAGGATGTGAAAACCACTGTTTACACCCTAAAACTAGGCTAGTAGACATGGAAATCGGGCTGGGCCGGCCCTAGGCCGCCCGGCCCAGCCCGGGCCTAGGAAAAATTCATGTGGGCCGGGTAGGGCCAGGTCCGTCGTGGGCCATGCCGGGCCTAACGGGCAGGCCCGCCAAGGCCCGCAGAGTAGGCCTGCGAATACTCCCTAGATCGAGCCGGGCTGGGCCGCCCGGCTCGTTTAAAAAAAAATTTTAAATAGGGCTGGGCTAAGCAGCCCGACCCGTTAAAAAAAAATAAAAATTAAAGCAATGGTCCCTTGGACCGTTGCAAAATCCAGCTGTTGCAAATGGTTGGATTTTTGGCCGTTGCTATGCAATGGCCATTTTTTGTTATTTTTTTAAATTCAATAATTTTATCCTATAAATACCCCCTATCCCATTCATTTTTCTTCACAACTCAATCTTTTCTTCTACAACTTTCTTAACTACAAATTTCTTCCAATTTTCAAGTGAGGATTTGAAGTGAAGATTTCGCTGTTTGGCTTTGATTCTGCCCGGTCTTCTGTTCTCTAGGCTCCAGTCTCCACGCGACACTAGCTGAGCCAGCAACATTAAAATTTCTTTACTTCTAATCCCTCCAAATTCTTTACTTCTAATCCCTCCTTTTTTGGATTTTGGTTTTTGTGGGTTAAGGATTTTATTATTTTATATTTATTTTTTTATATTAAAATAGAAAATATTGGTAATATTGGTAGCCATGACTATATCCCTAGTATGGAGTCAGATCAGCCTTAGTCTATCCCAACACATACTTCACAGTCCACAACCACTAAAAAACCTGGGAAACAAAGTTCTTGGGTTTGGGAGCATGTTACATTAGATCCTGTAGATCAAAGTAGGTGTTACTGTAATTATTGTAATACCACATACACATGTCCTAGGGGAGGGGGTGTAGGTCATATATCTAGACATTTACAAAAATGTATATCCAAACATAATAAAGATGACAACACAGATTTAAAACAAT